>JANIJG010009895.1:11544-48191 GCA_024611175.1 Megaceryle torquata
CAAAAAAATTCCATTAAAAAAAAAAAAAAAAAAAAAGGAGCTTGTTCCTTGAAGATGTAGACTGGGTTAGATGGTTGGCTATGGAAGCAGAAACACTGCCATTTGATGGACACCAGCTTAATTTTGACTCCTTTTATGTAGTTTTGATTCAATCTTTCAAAAATCTCACCTTTGTTGCTCTTTTCATTACACTCATGAACACCATTCATGTACAGCCCCAGCCCATCTCAAGCTATGTGTACCTGTGTGCACAGTCCCAGCTCACACCAGTCCTTTCCTGCTTTAATTTGCCTTTTTTTTTTTTTTTAGCTCTGTGTAAGGTTTATAGTTTTTTATCTAGCATGCTTCAAGAAACCAAATTTTTTTTCCCAAGTAGATTTTGTTCTGTTAATATCTATGCTTATGTTTCTAATCCTTGTTATATTATCATCTCAGTATTGTATGGTTTTGCTAACCCTCGTCTTAGCACTACCTATGCATATAATGTCTTTCCTGGATGATAAACAAAAAATCTTTAGAAGGCATTGGTAATATTTACAGAGGTGTCTGAATGACTAGGAAATTAAACTCACTTTCTGATTAGTTTTAAACTCCTACATTTTCTTTCTTAAAGTCAGCTCTTATTCCATTGAATTTGTAATATTATTATGCTTATAGATTTAAAGGTGTCTCCTGAGATTTCTTTGGTTTTGCTCCCTAAAGATGATCAAAATCTAGACTTCTAAAGGATTTACACTTTCTTGGAAACTTTGTCATACTCGACAGCAATCTTTTCTGTATCTCATCACACAACTCCTGACACTTTATCAGGAAAACTATTTGTTATCCCTTGTTACAGCTCTTTAATCTCTTTGCAATTATTTGTTCATCTTCTAGGAAATACTAATGTAATCTTTTTGTAGATTTCATACCACATTTTCACAATCTTTGCAAAATCAAAATAATCCATCTACCTTACTCTTATTTTCCATTTACTTTTATAATTCTATCAAGTACAACAGTCAGATTTCTGATGTGATTTATTCCTTATAAATGCACTCAATATTTTATCACAGATCACATTATCTTCAATATAACTACCTGTGTATTAAACTTGAAATGCAGATCTTGATTATAACTTCTGAATTTCCATCATTGTGGAACATAGTGGATAAATAAAAAGTTTTGAAGATTGGAAAAATCTATACTTCATATCCATCTATGTACCAGATGCTATTATTTTAGAAATAATATTTTGAGCCTTCTAAAATTGCAAAAAAATTGCTTATTTCTCATGTTTTGTGATTTTGAAGGTTTTGCACATTTTTTTTTCAAAAGCTGCAGCAGGAATAACAAAACAGTGAAGATATTCCAAGCTGGAGACCCAAATGAAAGCTTACTTTCTAATGGCTGGGAACCTGCTCTCTATAGTGCTATACAGTGCTCCCATACTGTGTCAGAGGGACTAAGAAGGTTGGCACTCATGTGGAAAGGATATCTAGTCCAGGGTATTCCAACCTGGAAAGGGAGAGAAGGGAATAAGAGCACCTGAGTCTGTATATGCTGCCTGCCTTCCCTTTCCCTCAAAAAAAGAGCAGACATCTTTATCAAGGAAATGATGGAATATGAAACTTGAAGCGGCAAATTTTTAATGGCATACCCTACAGGATTCTTATATTTCCTCATCCCTTTTTCTTCATGTTCTTGTTTTTCTTTTGTAATAGTTTCCAATATGCCAACTGAATGTCTAACATTTTCTCATGGCAGAATAAACTCATTATTTTGCATCTTTAAACATCATATGCAAATAAAATGTTGTGTGCGTAATCTGATAAGTATGTTCCTCAGATGTCAGGTGATCAGACAGCGTCAACTGGGACTGCTGGAGCAGGCTTTGGTGCAGAATGCAGCTGTTCTCTGGAGCAGGGTGCATCTTTGACACCCTTTGTGTAAGGCAGGGTGCTAGGACCCAGTTAGGTGACGTTAACTAGCACTGCTTTGGCAACAAGAGTAAAAGGTGTGAAATGTCATGACTTATCTACAAACCCCTTATCTCAAGGCTGTTCAGGGAGGGTTGCACGAGCAAATAACAAGTTTGGAGCTTTTAATTGGAATTGTGCAGCTATACAGATCTGCAAAACAGCCCCTAAGAGTCAGGCTCACTGATCTGCTGTATGAGAGGAAAAGCATTTAGATTGCTTTGGGTCACTTTCAGCACAACAGAAACCATGAATTATATTTTTCCAGGTCACTTTCTAAATATACACACTCCCCCTGATATTCTCATGTGCATTCCCTGGTGGCTGTCTGCAAGCTACCCCCTCACTCAGTGATAGAGCAACAATAAAGGTCATGTGCTTCAGTAACATAAATAAAAATATATGTCTCTCTATCCCTGTAGACTCCTAACCCAGATCCAACACCCTGCTTCATCAACTGCAGTGATCCTATGCCTCTAATTCCCCACTCCCATCCTCCTAGATGTAGCTGGGGATATACTTTTATAAAGTCTCTGCAGGTCATCTCATTTGATGGTCATGCATGTGAGAATGTGGCAGGGCACACAAAATGAAATAGAATAAATTCTACAATTTGAAGTCAATTGTATTTATTGGTGCTTGTGGCATGACAGGCATACAGCCTTAAGAGGTTCATATACTGCACATTTACTGGATCTCTTTCCAGTAAGCTAAGCATTTCTAACTCCCTTTGAAAAGAATCCCAAATTGCTAATAAAGCTAAGTTGGTTTTTTGTTTTTGTTTTTGTTTTTTTCCAGTGGAAGCAGGGATGCGTGCTCAATTACTAACAGTAGATGTGAGCGTAGGCTAAAAGGTGCCTCAAATGCCCAGTGAATAGCTGATTCACACCACACCATCAAACACCTTTAGGAAATATGAGTTTTATGGTCATTGACAATTTAAAGATGAAGCTGGTTTTGAGAAAGCCACAGAGCCACTTCTGCAGCTATGTGAGATGAGTGGGAAGGTTTGAGGTCTCAGGGGGAGTCTGCAACACAGTCAGAGCTGGTGCAGAGCCAGCTGTACCCCATGGGTAAACCTGCCTCTGACTTACTCTGGGCTTGGAGCACATCTGGGAATATTTTTAGTTTCTACATTGCTCATGTTCAAGTGTTTAGGACAAAGGGAGAAACTTTGAGGTCTTTCTTAAACTATGTAGCAAGTTAAATCTGCAGTAAAGCATCTTCAGTAAGAGATTCTGTTTTCCTCTAATTCCTTGAGGTTTGGCTTCATATGTATTCCCTGATTGTGGGAGGAAAGGCAAGAAGTTGTGACTGTGGCTAATAAAGCTGATATGCAAGGTAACATCATTCAAGCCTGTCTTGGATGAAGATTTCAGCTGCGTGTGTGGGGCTTGTTGGGGCATCTTGTCCCACTCCTCACGCAGGGTCCGGCACTGGCAATGCATCCTGTATTGAGGCTAGGTAGCTGTGATGTGGATACCCAAGACCCTCTGCACCCTTGCCATGTTGCAGGCACAGACTAGATGTTCTCTGAGAGCCCAGGAACTGGGTGGTGGGACATCTGTTTCAGCAAGGAAGGGAGAGAATTTATGTGCAAGGTGTGGCCAGACCTTGAATAAAATGTACTAATCATAGAATCATACAATCATTAAGGTTGGAAAAGACCTCCAGGATCATTAAGTCCAACATCCACCCTACATTATCATGACCACTATACCATAACCTGAAGTGCCATTTATATATTTTTACTGAACACCTCTGGGGATGATGACTCCACAACCTTGCTGGGCAGCCTGTTCCAATACCTCACCACTCTTTCAGTATATAATTTTTCCTACCAAATCTAAAGCTTCCCTGGTGTAACATAAGCTCATTTCCTCTCTTCTCACCACTAGTTACTTAGGAAAAGAGACCAACACCCACATCACTACAACCTCCTTTCAGGTAGCTGTAGAGAGCAATAAGCTCTCCCCTCAGCCTCTTCTTCTCCAGACTAAATCCCATTTCTCTCAGCTGCTCCTCATAAGACATGCTCTCCAGACCCCTCACCAACTTTGTTGCCCTTCTGCCCTTCTCTGGATCTGCTCCAGTATCTCTATGTCTTTCTTTTACTGTGGCACCCAAAATTGAATACAATACTCAAGCTGTGGTCTCACCAGTGCAACTACAGGGGCACAATCACTTCCCTACTTCTCTTGCCACACTATTTCTGACACTGGCCAGGATGCTGTTGGCCTTCTTGGCCACCTGGGCACACTGCGGGCTCATATTCAGCCAGGTGTCCACCAGGACCCCCAGATTGTTTTCTGCCAGACAGCTTTCCAGCCACTCCTCCCCAAGCCTGTATCAAGTGCAAGACCCAGCACTTGGCCTTGTTGAACTTCATACAACTGACCTCGGCCCATTGATCCAACCTGTTCAAATCCCTCTGCAGAGGGAGCAGGATTCCTCCTGCTCAATTTGATGTCATCTGCAAACTTACTGAGGGTGTATATGAGTCCCTCATTCAGATCATTGATGAAGATATTAAACAAGACTGGATCCAGTTCTGAGGAACACCACTTGTGACCAGTAACCAGCTGAATTCCAGAGTAAAGCAGACAGTATTATCAATAGAAATTGCAAGGAATATGAGGAGCTGAAAGGTTCTTCAAAGCCAGATGTCCAACTGGAGAGTGTTGGTTGGAAGTGACTCCGGCATTTAAGAAAAAGGGACAAGTAACTTCCCTGTTTAGCATCACCAGGAGAAATTCAAAGGACAGGAAAAGACACAAAGCCCCTAACTCCATGATTTCCATTTTGGGAAGGTACATGGCAAACCTCTGCCTTCTCCAAATAAAACAGTATCTTCCATTACAACATAGTCTCCTATTTCACTGTGCCTGTAGCATAAGTAAGATTTAAAATATAACACAAATTGCATCTCTGGGTTCTTTTTTTTCCCTTCTGTACACCATACATTTCTAGAAGCATTTCCTTTATTTTTCATGGAAGTCTTGGAACTGTTTTGCATTTATATTGAACCTGATTTTGGTAGAGCTGTTCACAGCTGTAGTTTGGAGTTTGGGTTTCCTTTTCCTCAGTTAACCTCGTAGGATTACAGCATTTGAACCCTACAGAAAGGTCAGCTTATTTCCTTGTGCAGCTGTGGACACAAGTGAGGGATGACTTGAATGAATCACTGCAGCAAGACCTGACAGTGTTGCAAGCAGCAAGGGGGAGAGTCTACTGGCAGAGGAGACCTGCTCAAGTATCCTGCCCTTCAGGTGTTCTCTCTGCTGCAAAAAGCGGACAGCCTTGTCAGCATGGCATCAACAAAAATGAGTGCTTGCATTGGGGCTGCAAGCACTGGAGGGTCTGCAGCCAGTGCATATGTTTCTTTTTATTTTAAGAGCAAGGATAAGGGCAGCCTTCATAAGCCTCATCATCCCTGGTATCTGCTTGACACCTCAAACTGCTGGGTTTGGAATCAGAATAAATGCTGACAATTGCATAAGCCGAACAAGGAGAACTATTAGTGTACAAAACAAAAGCTCTTCTTCTGAATGTTCAGACATTTTTAGTTTCACTGTCCCAGAAATGTCAGTGAATTAAAGGAACAACTTCAGCCATAGCTTGGCTCTGTTGTCATTTACATGTCAGGTTCTCACACTTCACTAACTGAAGGCGATGGAGGTGGATGTGAAACAGATTCTTGGCAAAAGCCTTAAAAAATGGATGCCTAAAAAGGTAGACCCTCCCAGCTCAGCAGAAGCAGCTACACATTCAGAGCATGGAAAAATTCAGCCACTCACACACATCCAGATGTAGACATTAGGTACCTTTTTAAAAGAAATTATCATGTTCTCTGAGACTAATTAATTCAGTATCACTCATAAGCTGGTGGTGCTCAATTCTGCTGATTCTTGTCAAAAACAAAGGCAAAGACTACTCAGTATTACAGTGCCTGAATTTTTATCCAAAGGTCATAATACTTTGCTTTGACTTGAGAGATGGTGAGAACCAACATTACATTTTTTTGCCAGCTGTCTGGTCCATCTTCACTAAGGTAACATCTGTCATCTCAGAAAGGAGAACAAGGTTTAGGAAAGCTGGAAAATTTAGTTATTTCAGTCTAAGGTATTGTTACTTCAAGTCAGGTCAAAGGCCTCTTGGGAGGAGTTAATACATAGATCCTGCAAAGCTGAGACCAGCATTTAATTACTTCTGAACTTTGTTTCTGGCTCTTCCAATCCAACAATTTTAATGAGTTATATTAATAATAAAATAAAAATACAAAGATGAGACTTGAAAAGTCAGGAGAAGTTTATGCTCATTTCTGAGCTGATTGCCTCTCCTAGTTTTTGTTTGTTTTTGTTTTTGTTTTGTTTTGTTTTTGTTTTCTTTTGGTTTTTGGTTTGTTTTTTTTTTTTCCTGAAAGCACAGAAGCAGTGTTGCTCCTGATTTACTTGGCTGTAGTGGAAAGTTTCTCTGAAATTTTAATGGCTTGAAAAACTTGAGATTAAGATTTAATGGATGGTTAACAAAACACATTTTTGGTCTTGTAGCATGATTTCATGCTATGATGCCTACATTGACTGGTTAGTTACAAACCTGCTTCAATTCTCCGCTACCAATATATTTCTAATTAATGCAAGTATGGCTGAAATATTGAAAGTCTCCTTTATCAAAGAGATGAAGGGCCTATAATTATTCTTCCTGTTTCCTCCCCGCCTTCATGCCCAGAAAGGAATTTTCTGCTCTTTAATACCTCAGAAAAATCTCGTTCTCTCTGCACCCTACCAACCTCCCTCCACTTCCAGAGCATTGCCCTCACCCTGCACATGGGTGATTTATTAGAGCTCTGAGTCCACAGAATTGCTCACTCAGAGCATCATTCATTTTTTATTTAAAATGCTTTACAGGCAGTTTATGGCAGGATGACAATGGGGCACTGCTGTTATAAGACCTCAGAGCTCAGCTTGTGCGCACTTCCCACCGCAGCTGAGGAAACGTGACGGTCTTGGTGGAGGAAGACACTTTGCTTGGATAAGGGTGGGTTTGCATCACTTTCTGGGGGCCTGATATGGACTTAGGCACCCAGTGTGTATCTGAGAAGAGTGAGCAGCTCAGACTGCCAGACCCTGATGCAGTCAAAGAAGAGAAGTAGCACTTGCATTAACTACTATGTGGCCCTGAATAGCAAACCCACTTCAGGCAGCTCTGAGCAGTGCATTGGAATTGCTCTCTGAAGCTTTGAACATCGATGCCATGACAAATTTCTGGAAAACAGCTGTAAAATATTTTTATCACATGCATTTTGAGCAAGGAACACAGGAATGGCTGGAGTGGTGAACTGGATGCTTCAAGAACTCTGTTTGTTCTCTGTACTGTTAAGCTGCTGAAGTGTGAAAATACTATTTATAGGGTGGTAGCATGACCTGAGCATGAATGTGCACTGCCCTGAGAAATGAGTAAGATGGAGTCCTTCGTATTTGTGCTGGAGGAAGAAGTGCTGAAGTTTCAAGTAGAAATGTTCACTGCTCTGGACACTGTGATTAAGGGAACATACTAGGGGAGACTCACAGGATGGAAGATTTCAAAACATGTTCTAAATCACAGCTAGGTTAAAGAGGGGACAAGGAAGGTAGATCAGCACCATGCCACTGGCATAAATATATAGTTAACGTATGTCTTTAGTGCTATGTGATGTTCTGATCTCCCCCTGGCTCTGGAGTGGTGCAGTGGGACTGAAAAGGGTTGAGAGAAGGGCAGTCAAGACACCTTCTGAATGAAGAGCAGCTAAGTGAGCAAGGACTTGTCAACATGAAAAACAGACAGCTGAAGGGCAATATGACAGAGGTCTGTAAAAATGCAAGAGGCTTGATGGACAGCAAACGGATAAGGATAGATTGATTATTTTCTGTCCCTATAAGGAATGAGGAGGCATCAGATGAGGCTAGTAGAAGCTATGAGCAAGACAAAACAATGAGCTGGGTCTGTTAGTCAGGCAATAGGAGAAATATAAGGAATTTACACTGACTGTGGGACAAGATGTGTACCAAAAGGTGCACCAAATACAGGTGGTCTGGAAAGTTCTGGAGCTTCAAGCAATTGGAGGCTGGTGCATGCTAAGGCAACATACTGCATGTGCTTCTTTTTATTGGTAGTCTTTTTTTCAAGGCATTTGCCTTTGTCCACTTCTTAGATACAAGACGCTGAACCAGGTGGACTTTTTCTGACTGCATGTTTAAGAGAGACTCCGTAATTCTCGTCAGAAATCTGATTCACAGCTGAGGAAATTAAACTGCACAGACTGTCACTGTGTATTCAGCCAAAGCTTGTGTAACCCCATTGGGACGAGGTGAAGCAATACCCACTGCTGTATATACAAGCAGAATTATCGAGTAGAAGCATCATTTCTGTGCTGTGTGTTACATATACTTTACTGTATGTGACAATGACTGTTATCTGCTACCAGTCCTGTTTCTAACTTGACATTGTCAGTTCAGTGAGTTGTGATGATGAAAAGAAGCCCTGTGGCTATTGTTACTTTTTAATGTTAAGAACATGCAGTTGTTGCATGAGATGTGTTTTGTCAAGTTTATAACAGCTAATAGAAAGTTAAACAGTGCTTGTGAGTTTAATGTTTTTAAGTCAATGATCTAACTCATTCACCATTGAAAACAAGAGATATAAGGGCTGTAGGAACCTGGAATTTTGTTTCTCTATTCTGTTTCTTGCAAAAGACCAGCATTTGTTCTGGCTTTGCACTACAGTGCATGCTAACAGAACTGCCAACTTTACAATGAAATAAATACAGATTGAGGAATTTTTGGTGCCATTACTCAATAGGACCATTTTTCTGGGCGTTCAGGATTGTAAAAAACCTCCAATGAATCAACACTCCATCATTCTGTTATCCATCTCCATCACTCTGCATCCTGGCAGAGGTAGCATTAGCTCTGCATTTAAATTACTGTGCACAGCCATGAGTTGTGTAAAAAAAAAAAAAAAAAAAAAAGGAAGGGTAGAAATCCTGCTGTTATCAGCCAAACAGAACTGATTTAGGGTTATGCATTCCTAATCTCCTGTTTTGACAGGCTGTGGTTTCATATTTTCATTTGTAAAACCTCACTATGAGTTTCTTGATTTGTAAAGAAATAAAATCACAAATCCTGCAGAAGTTTCTTAAAAGACCTTTATTTGGACTAGCCTAATGTTTTTCTGTTCAACAAATTCACCACTGCTCTGGGAGCCTCGATTCAAGCATCTTTTTATTTTTAAGGCATATTGTTCATTTTTTGCTCCCTGTCACTTTAGAATGGAAAGCTATTGGTCTTAGAAAAGAAACTGAAATTTTGGAAGAGTTGTCATCATATGAATAAACGCTACTGAAACTTGAGTTTCCCATATGACTGATCTTGTGGGTCTTTGTATTTGGGTGCAGTGTAGTAATATTTCCTTATCTATTGGCAACTACTTGCCTGTTGAGGAGTGGTGCAAATAATCTTACATCTCCTAGCTGTGCAAAATACAATGTGTTGGTCCCTGCTCACCCGTGGCCATTTTGGTCACTACAGCAAGTCTGAATGACAGATCTCAACTGCAGAACTGACTGCTATATTTTGAGGGTGACCAAAAAATGCAGAGTAGGGCTGTAGCTGTAATTCCTTAGATACTCAGTTCATGAAAGGTAGTATATATCTGAGTCTTATACATGAGATGGAACACTAACATTCCTTGGATTACTTTCTTTTCCCCACCATCAGCTGTGTGTGCATTACTTGTAATCCCACTGGCCAATGAGCTCTTACACTGCTTTGTGTTTCTGAGGCAGAGCTGTTAGTGTGCATGTCAATCCAGTGTTTTCCAGCCCACCTCCCAAAAGTGTGTATGGTCCACTAGTGTTTTGGAAAGCCTTTCTGAAGATGGTAGGTCAAGATAAGAAGTCAGCCACACAGCCTGCACTTCATGGTGCAGAGCAGAGACTGACAATCTGATTGCCTGACAGGCATCTGATATGCAAACACATTAAAATGGGGAAAGGGAATCAAGTGGATAATGAGATTTAAGGAAAAATACTATGTAGGAGATGTTGCTTTTCTGGAGGTGTTACATAGGAATAAAGTCTTTGGGTTACCCAATATTAGCAGAGAGATACAGTTCTTACACCAGAAAGACACTGAAAAAAGTAAAACATTGCCAAAAAGCCTGAGAGATTTTGTAGAATAATATCAACACATACCCTGTAAGGAGCTCTTTCATAATGAAAAGACACAGAAACTCTGAACCTGTACAGGAAAGCACACATCCCTTTGCAAACTTGCCATTGTAACAGTACTGATGTGACCATGGTTATGTTCAGTCTGATATCAGGAAAGCATCCACAAAGCAGCTTGCTTTCTTGAAATTAGCACCAAGGAGACAGAGAGGAATGTTAGAAAGAATGTTATCTTTACTAGTGTTTTCCTTTCCTTTGCAAGGGAAGATTCAGCATTGCATAACATAGCAATTGTATCACAATGAATTGTTTCCCTGCACCTCCTTCCTCCATATTCTGCTATTGTATATGTTACAGGATGGCAGAAATGGCCCGAGGATAACATCTTGTTTATCCTTGTCGTTTTGTGTGTGCCTGCTCTTTGTTCTACTCAAGTTGACTAATCATACAAATAATCTTGTGGCCTTTAGAAATTGGAAACAAAGTAAAGATTAAAAAGGTTAAAATCTGCATCCACACAAATATCACCTGCACCTCAGGGAATGGAGCAGTTTGAGCGTCACAGGAGTAACTCAAGCCAAACTGGGAAAGTGTGGCTGCTTCTCCCTGTGTCAAATGAGGTTCTGCTCCTCCCATAGGCTTCCCCTACCACTCTCTAGGATATCTTGATCTTGCAGAATTGGTCCCACAGGGACAATCAGGATACAGTATGAAGGAAGTAAATGTTCTGTACCTTCCCTTCTCTGTAGTGCATCTGTCCATTGATGCTACTTGGTTTAGGGAGCTGATCATGGAGGAACGTCTCCTGATTTTGAGCCACAGATGGAATTATCCATGGCTGAACAAGGTGCATGTAAACCACTGCCTCTGTGTGAATAATTGTCTCCCTGTTGCTCCACTGCTGCTGTGCCTTAGTTATGTTGTTTAAAATTCTGTTTCCATCATAAAATGCTGTTTTCAGGTGCTTGTAGCTTTGGAAAATTTCCATCGAGGCTGCAACTCCCTACACCATATCTGTGCACTTTAGGCTGAATACTTTCAGCAAATTGTGTCATTTTTTTTAATAATAAGCCGGGGTAATAAAGGGAAAATATCATTAAGACTTACTGGAGCTAGTGGATGTACTTGGCATGCTTCATTTAAAATAAAGTTAACTAATTCACTGAGCTCATTTATGAAAGCAAGTGGCTGAATCACCATAGACTCCAATACACAAACATGGCTTCAGGAACAGCCTCTCTGTGGTTGGGACCATTCCTGTGGTACAGGAACAGATGCTGCACAAGCTGAGCAGCCAGGAAGGCTATAGCTTCTTCAGCTGCCCCTGGAAATCTGTGCTTGGTCACCTCTGCCCAGACAAAGGCAAATATGAGACTGCTTTGGAATTTCAGACTGTCTAGAAAGAAGGCTTTTTCTGAGTGTGGGTTTCACAGGAGTATTAGAAGCTTGAGCAGCATTGATGCTGGGAGCAAAAAAATGAGTGATGATGGTGCCCAGGTTTATCCAGGATGAGTATTGGACCTGGGATGGGTCCACAAGGGCACAATCTAAGCAAAAATATGATTGAAATAGTTGCAAAATCACAGTGCATCAGTCATCCTGCACACTAAAATAGACAGGGGAAAAGCTGCAGTCATTAAAGAGTGTATGCTTTATAGAGGAAGAGGAGGAGGGTATCAATGTTACCCAGTCAAAAAGCTGAATATTTGACTGCAGCTTTTCTTTCCTTCTAGACCTTTTATCTGCAAGGTTAATGCATATTATCTAAATTTCAGATAGCGTCTGCAACCTCCTAGCTTCTTGGAAAGGGTGCCTCCAACATACTTAAGTAGGATAATCTTTATTTTTATGAGTCTATATGTTCCTGGGTTTTTGTTTTTTCCCAGAAGAAGGGAATGAATTTATCTTGTAGATATTCCTTGAAAATTTCTGTCTTTTTTTTTTTTTTTTTTTTTTTTTAATTCTTAAGAACTTGACATCCTGTTGAACAGTATTTTCTGCATTTGAGTCAAAACCCAGCAGAGCTGTCAAGACATTTTTTGGTTTTGTTTAAACATTGCCTGTATAGTGCTCCTATAGGGCTGCTCCTTTGTCTCTCCACTGTCATTTTGGCCTTTGCAGAGAATTCTTGCCAAAATCCTGACAATAAAAGGATCCATGGCATAATGGAAAGAAAGCCATTGGTTTCCACTTTGTCAGCTCTGCTGTGAGTCATGCCTGAGGAACACCCCAGTGCCCATCAGACTGATGTGCCACAGGCTAATGTCAGCTCTTCCCTTTAAGCAACAAAAGAAAAACCCTCCTGGTGCAGCAGGATTCATATTGTGTGCTCTCTTCCATAAACTAATCCTTCCCTGTCACTGATATATTGCCATAACATACCAGAAACCAAGGATTGCTGCTGCTTTCATTTGTATCCCATATCAACTGTTTTCTCTCCCATTCTGATGTTAGATTACACCTATGGGAAAAGAAGATGCAGTGTACTCTTTCACTTCATGTATCCTGCTGTCCAAACAGCATTTCAGGTAACCACTATTCTTTTTTCATCAGAAGTGACAGGGAGCAATACTGTCCCTGAATCTCCACCCCATGTTTTCTCCCTCATGTCAGAAGCTGTTGTTCAACTGCAAGAAGTGTCCATCATTGTTCTAGTGAGGCCCATAAACTCTAATCAGCATCACGAGGCTGAAGAAGCCCAGACTTCAGAGAACATTTTTTTACATGCATTTGCTGTCTGCTTTGTATCACATTAATTTCCCGTAACTTCCCCTCTCTTGTCAATAATGACAGATAACAGAGAGATTTAGAGACAGTCTGAGATCCTAGACTGGAGTGAAGGAGCTCAGATAGAAGTGCAATGCTCTGGACATACATGTGAAAGCTGGAGCCTCTTGTGTGGCTTAGTTCACTGAGAAGGCTGGAGAGGAAAATAGAAAAACAAGAAGATTGGCCAGTACCATGACTAGAATCAATGGGGAGAGAGAGGAGAGCAATGGGAGAGTCTAACACCATGAAACACTGTGCGGCAGGGAGCCTGATGGGGAGGGGGAGGCAGAACAGGATGGAGAAGCCATACTGTGACTGTGCAAGAGCAGCAGAAAAGCCCTGGACTGTAGCCAAGATGAAGCTAGAAACTTTGAAAGCAGTTTGCTGAGAGTGTTGAAAATTAAAAGCAGCTTGGAAAAGATCTGGGCTGAAGCTGGAAATGATAACTGCAAACTAAGGTAACAACTGAGGGTTCAATGAATTTCATGATCCAGGGAAGAAATGCAGTAAAATGTCAATGGGAAATATGGATTTCAAGAGTTCATTTTTTTCCTGAGCTTGGTTTTCTTTGAGGAGACAGAGCCCAAACTATGTGAGAGGACAGGACACAAAGATGAAAAATTAGATCATCAGGGAGGATGTGAGGAAAACAGTAATGACATCAAATAAAGAAGAAGAAATCATGTCATTTCAGCAAAGAGAAGGGGAGAGTGGGGTGTTTTCAGGTGTGCACGGTAAAGATGCCATTATGGGTCCTTTGAAATTTTTTAACAAAACTGTGCATATGGATTCAAGTAGTGCAAGATATGTCCAGCTCCAATTTAAATGGGGGGCTGTGCAGCAGGGTAAATGTGCAGTGTGAGATGGGAGCACACAAACGGGGTAATGGGGGAAAAACTGATAGGGAGTCTGGGAAAGTGGGTTCTGAACGAGAGTATTGGCAGAAGAGGAGAAGAGGAAAATCTTGTAGTATAGTAAGATGTGTAGAATGTATTTCTAACTACAAGGGAAGGGAAAAGGGATAGCAAAAAAGCAAAGGGCTGGGAAATCATTGTGGAAGGGAGGGTGGGAAAATTTGCAAAGGCAAAGGCTGGGGAATGGAAGATTTGATAGCAGTCTGTGAGAAGAGGAGTGAAGAGCAGGTGAGGACACTTATTAAGAATTAGAGCAGTAGCCAAGTCTAAGCCAAAGTTATGATGGAAGCCATGGTGAAGACTAGTATCTACAGGGACTAAAATACCCCATTCACATTATCAATTTCCTGATGTGTACGTGGTTTCTCCTAAAAAACCCAGAAGACCAAGCAATGATTTCTAGCCAAATCACAAAAGAGAAAAGAGCATACCCTTTGGAGAAGAAAAAAACCTCTTTTTTTGACTTTTCTTATCACTCAAGTGTTTCAGTGGCTGCTTTTTGGAAAAGGAAAATTTCTAATTAGAGCTACCTGAAAGATACTAGCTGTGATCCTTCTTTTACTTTGTTCTTCAGCCATGCTTGTGACTGTCAGTCAAATCTAAGCTCCAAAGCCAGCCTCTTCCATGGGGAAGGTGTCTGTCTCTCGCGGATTTCATGCATTAAAACCTTCTATGCCACAAGAAGCAGGGGCCTGGGCAGGTAGTATTGTAGGTGCTGGCTGATAGGTTTCTGTGGGGATCTGTGGGGGTCTGCAAAGACTCCAGTGCATTCTCCACCATGGTAGGCCCAGGCATGTCATGATATCTAACTCAGGGAGGAATTTTGACTTTTTCACTCCAGGCAGCAATTTACACAAAGGATAGTAAATATGATGGTATAGCTCGAAGCAGTGCAGTCCCCCTGCTGCAGCACTTGTTTGAATCCCTGTGTCCTGACCGCAGTGTTTCCAGAGGTTTTGTATAAACAGCTTTAGAAGAGCAAATTCCAGTGATCGATTCAATTTGGAGTGTCCTCTCCTGATGTGAATTACTGAAACTATAGCTGAAAGTTTAGACCAGAACTGTGCGGGAATACCCCCTACCCACCGGCAGGAGGATTTGGGTGGCTCGGGGGACAGGTCAGGGCTCTGGATTCTGTGGAAGTTAGCAGCTACGGCAAGCAAAGGAAGTTTAATGGCTGTCCCTGAGAAAAAAAAAAAATAAAAATTAGAGGTCTCACTGTGACTAGGTACAGTTCGGTCTAGAGGACTGAACAGGCTCCAGTGGCATTAAATCCCTACCTACATCTTTATACATAATAACCTTGAGATGGAGGGGGAGGGGGTGGGTACCCATGCTTGTCCTGCTTGTGATGCTTGGAAGATAGAGCCTTCAAATCTCATGAAACGTTTGCTAAGCACATCATTCATACATTGAAAATAAAATAATGTAAGCCTGTTCACAGCTGTGTCATCTACTATTTCTTTTTTCTAGATAAGAATCACTCTGTTCTCCCTCTTTCTCTCTGTCTCTTGCTGGCTATCAGATGTCCTGAGATTTCTCTCCTACTCATCCAGAATTCTCTCCCCTGTAAAATAAATAAGAAGGGACTCTGAACTCTTTTAACAGTTGGCATTTTAGGGCTGTCTTCAGATCATGTCTAGTTTGCAAGCTGCTGCTTAGATTTATCTCAAGACCAATATTTTCTTGTTTGCATTTAGCAAGTAGTTATTTAAGGGTACAATAGCAGTTATGGAATTTATCTTGTTATATTTTTATTAATATATATAATATTCATTTGTATATGTTATAATTATTTTTAAGAGTCTCAAATTTAATGTAGAGTGCTCATGAGAAAAAAGTGTTTTGCAGAAAGGTTTGTGCCCTTAGCTCTGTTGAGTTTATGAGGATGACTGAAATATTACTGAAACAGACATTTGAAAACAGATGAGAATGAGACCCAACTGAATTGCTGTGTTCTGTTCAAGTTCTTAGGACTACATTTAATGTATCTATAACTTGACATATTTTACAGAAATTTTGCACCTTTGTTAGAATTTTTAGATATACTTTATTTTTAATTTGCTATTATGTCCTCCTTTCACCAATGTTAATACTTGCATCCTTAGTAATTCTATTTTTTCCTTTGCTTGAAAGGAAAAAGAAAACAATGTTGAAAAAGCCTGTCATAACACATTCTTTCCTCCAAATAATTTACATTCTCATCCTATTCCTGTTGTTCTTCTCTTTCTGTCCTGTGATTTCTCTGGCCTGCAGTTGTGCCTGGATCATGGTCCTAAGCAGCCCCCGAGACCTATTGGTGTCTGCTGCTGACCCTCCTGGCCCTAAAGCCCACTCAGATGGGTGGGTGGGCAAAACCTCAGAAGCTGTAGATGGCCATTGACCCTATGGTGTCAGCTGCTCTGCAGTGCAACGTAAACTTAAGACACAACAGTTTCCAAGACTTGCATTCATATTGCCTGACATATAACGGTGATCTACACATACACCTACCATGAGAGCTTATGCACTCTTGAGATAAAAATTTCGACATTATAGAGGGTAAAAGATGACAGACTCCAGCATCCTATGAACAGAGGAATATTTGGGATGGGAAAGCTCTGCTTGCATGCTTGGGCTGCAGCACAGCTAGCACTGGGATACTGCCAGTTGCCATGCTGATTCCTGGGGTCTGCCTGAGCTACTGGGCGGATCCTCAGGGCCTTGCACTGTTACACTGGACCTCACCTGGGAATTCAGAGTAAGCAATAAAATCTTGCATCTCCCTGAAAGCCGACAGGTCAGGCACTGTTGTTTGCTCACTTTTGATGTCTATTTATTTCCTTTTTTGTTCTCTTTTCTTGGCTTTGTCTGTTACTTTCCTCAATCTTTCTCCAAATATCTAAATCTTTACACTCCACCCAATTATTTTCAAAGACCTTTTTTAGGCTCTGCCAAATGCCTGACTGCCTTCTTTACATGTCTCAGAAGAAGATGTCAGCCCTTAGATGATGAAATCAAGTGCCATGATAAAACACCAGGATCACAGAGAAGGGACATGTGGACACCTGGAATCCCAGCGTACCTCCCAGCCCTTTGGTCCTGGAACAGGCAGTGTTTTCACATCCCTACTGAGCAGACACCTCCCGGCACCCCAGAGGTTCTGTGGGAGGGCAGACCAGATGCATGATGTGGCCAGGTCCCTGTCTTGGACATTCAGGGTTGCAGACCTGAATTTAAAATTCAGGGTCTAAATTTAAATTTCAATGTAATTCATTCTGTAAGCCTTAATGCATGACAATATCCGAGTAAATAGCAATTCCTTGGAGACACAATATAGAGAACTGAAGGAGCAGAAAAACTTTAGGATGATGCTGGACTTAAGTTAAAATGCTGGAATAAGTAGAAGCAGGGTTGACTGAAAAAATGTGAAATCATTATGGCCTTGTATGGGCAAAGGTCAGAAAGCCAGCTTGGTCACCAACAGTAAATGGATATATGAATTTAACTTACATAGATTAAGATAATATTGTATTAATGCTAACTGGTTACCTTATATAGATTAATACGACTTCTATTAGTAGAAAATTTCCTCTCTGAAATATATTCATGGAGCACTGAACCTGGCATCTACACACGCCTTGAGATCTTGAGGCCAGCTTGTAAGTTTTTGTAAGGAAATAAGGAAAAGCAGTCAAAGCACAACATGGATTTGTCCCTGCCCTGTAGTCATCAGTGGTGGCATTTCTGTCCTGCAAAGTGTTGACCCACTGAAACCCTTCCTGTGGCATACACAGATGGAGAAAACTTTTCTCTGCCCACTTCAAAGTAATCAGGCATAGGATTCATGAACAACAGAAGAGATTTAATTCAGTGTCATCTTCTGAGTCGCTGAAGGTTAGCAGGTGCTCAGAGCTTTGAAAGGACAAAACTACATTATGAAGGAATTACTTTGAAGGTTGAGCAGACATATTGTCTGCTCTTCAGGGAACTGACAGAGGAAAACGATGAGAAAAGTAAATAAGAGATCTTCTTATGTAACTCAAGCTTCTTGTTTTCACAGCCATGGAGCAACCCAGAAGTGGGCTGCATAAAGATGTACTTGTTGGCTCATTACCACAGACTGTGCATCTATAGCCTCAAAAACAGAAGTTTTGATCTCAGCACTAACACAGAAACAAGAGAGGTGAGAGGTATGAAGTGGCTTTCTGCCTCCTCTCTCCTTGTCTGCCCTGGTTCTGGCATGGTGAGAAATGTGTGTGGATGTCAGTGCAAATCTGAACAGTGCAAGTTAGCGTGGTTACACTCCAGCTTCATTATGATAATAGAATAAAATGACATGGCAGTGTTCCTCTTTTGCATGGGGTCAGGTCACAATCCATTCTAGTTATCTCCTTATAATGTTTTCTGGTCAGGGGGAAGCCCTTGGGTTTAGGAACCAAATGTTCCAAAAGTCCTCTCTGTAAGAATGATAAAATACAATTAAAATTCTAGCAAGTTGGCCTGGAGTAACTTCTCATTAAATAGCCACAATGGTTGCAATTATGGTTAGATAAAATTAATAAATAATATAAATGCTCTCTGGGATGTACAAAATTATTAATGGATAAAGCATAAACTGGAATAAGAGTCAGCTGCTTTATTTGAAGATACAGTAGAAGACCAATAAATCCTGAAGGCAGATTAGTTGGAAAAAGCCAATAAAAATTATTTACCTAACCAGCCAGCCCACTTGCTATTTGGTTTGACAGATTCAATTTATTCTCTGCTTTTAAACTCATTTTTTCTCTCTTTATTGCAACAGATTCTTGGCTTTTTGAAACAGCTGAGACTAAGTGTAAAGTTGTGCTTGCATTTCTCCCAGGGTCTGTGAGAGGTTGAGGAGCCGTGAGCTTAGACTTAAAGACTAGATATGATATATTGAGCATCTGAACAGGTACATGTCATCTAGAGTCAGAGAAGCTGAAGTGACACAGGGCACAGGTCCAGATCCATGATTTCAAAACATCCTATTTCAACATTCTTACATTTATCTTTCAATTCACACAATGAGAATATGGAGAGGAAGTGATTAAATAAACATTTGTGAGTATAGTTTGAGAGTGCCAAACACTGAATCATTTTAATCCTGTAAGATGCTATGGTATGGGTCACAGGAGACCCTATTTACAGACTGGAGTGGTTTTAGTGCTGACCTGGAATGATCATCCTTCAAGGTTAAGAAAAAGGTCTTCTGTACTGAGTGTGATTTGCCATTTAAATGTGACTGAGTTATTTTCACAGACACCAAGACTCCCACTGCTTCACAAATAATCACTGGGTCTCCTGTTTCAGAAACTCAACCTACCTCACAGCCGACAGAGTTCACTTTTACCTTCTCAACTTGTGAGGGAATAAATTTGCCTAGCAAAGACCAAAATTAATCTATAGCGCTCTTATTCTGCGGGGCTGAAGGAGTTAAGGTTGAGGAGAAGCAGGAATAACTACCTGCCTTAGAAAATCCATGCAGGAACAAGCAAACTTAGCAGGCAGCAGTTCACACCTGAGAATCACTGTAATGTGGCACAGAGGTCAACACCTGTGGTGTCAGGCTGGGGTTTGGCTGTCACTCCAGCCTCAAGGACTAGCACCCAGCATTCACTCCTGGAGTGAAAAAAATGTTCAGGTCCTTCACAATTGCAATTTTTCTCATAAATCAAGCCATCATCAGGGAAAACACTAAGTGGGAAATTAGTGTTACTGACAGAGAGTGGGTGAGACAGACTAGTAAAATCATCATGATCCTGCTAAAAGTAATAACCAAGTTCTATCTCTACCACTTTCAAATGGTTTCTAGAAAGTTCATGGTCATGCACTTGAAAAAAAATAAAGGTGATTAAAAACTGCAGCTTATTTTCTGTGTCTAAATTCTCTTCATTAAGATGTCTGGCAAATTTAATTTCTGTGAGGTATGAATGAATGTGTATCAGGTTTCTCTTTTCACTGAACAAGGATCAACCTCCATACCAAGGTAATCTCTCCTGCTGAAGCTTAGAGAGGCTAATGGGGTAGATGGAAAGAGGTTCCTGAAATACCATGGCTGCTCTGTGTGGAAAAGGCTGACATGAGTGACTCTGTGGGATGTGTCCCCACAAAAGGCAAGAGAGGCTTCAGGGAGCTTTATAATTACTTTGGTCTTGGTCATTTTTCTCCTTTTTATCTCTGTGTGACTCCTGTAAAGGAGAAAACGACAATAATGATATGGGCAGGGAGTAGTGGAAACAGGGCACAGTTACATCAATTTCCTCCATGTGTAAAATCAAAGATCATGATTACTGTACTAGAAATGAAGTTGAGATTAATTAGTATGAGGTGGGTTATTACTATAGAAAAAAATGAAATCAATAACAGATGTTTCTAGAAGATACTATACGGTTCAAAAGGACAGTGTCATACCATGCTGCTCCTACCATGGTAGAAGAAGGGAGTCACTCTTCAGATTCATAGAAAAAAATAAAGGTATTATTAACTCATTAAAAGTAAATGAGGAAGACCCCTGGGTTTGATACATTCTCAGTTACTAATAATATTCAAGCAGGCTGGTGACAGAAAGGCCAGATCTTTCTCATTGCAGTGACATTTCAAGAGGTGGAGTCCATTGATGGTGGTGTGCCAGGGGAAGGAACAGGGACAGAGACACTAGACAAATCTCTGTGATTGTGGAAGACACAAAATTGCACCCACTTAGTACCAAGGTGGCCACAGTCACTAGTGTCTAATAGTATTTGCACCTTGGCAAATGTCAGTAAAATGGTTCTCCAACCACAGCCCTCCCTGCTGCACCTTAGCTAGTGGTGCCCATACCTGTTTTATACAAGTATCAGGTGTCTTCTTCATGTAATATTAAAAGTGCAGGTGGCTGAACCTTATGTTTCAGACTGTGCTTTCTTAAATGTGATTGGGTTTTGACAGCTTAGGCAATACTGAGTCAGTGCTCCTCAGTGCATCATACTCACACCTCTCTACAAAATCCTGGTGTCCTGCTTACATCACCTCTTATCATGCAGTCCAGGAATTCTCCAGACAGCTGTGTGACTTCTGCTGGTGGTTACTCATCATGCAACAGATCAATAATTTGATGAATAATCAGTTAAAAATGCCCAGTTAAAAAACCCAATTCTTCGCCATACACAGAACAGCTCAGAACTACACTACAACAAAGAAACCCACTGCTGTTGTGTCCATGTGTACTCTCAATAATGGAGCAATACTAGGTTAGCATGAGATTAAGCTCTCTGCAGCTGTACTGTGTTGGTGGTGGGGGAAGTCCTAGTGCATTTGTCATCACACTGTGCTCTGCTGTGCAGCATAAGAGAGTTAAAAATGTACACCATATATAAATGCAAATATTTTAGTGCATTTCATGCCTACATATCTCCCAACTCTGCACATGGGTGACAAAACAGAACTGGATCAGATCAGAGTATGCTAGTCAATTATCAGACGAATAACTGGAAAGAAAAGGCCTACATTGATATGTAAGGCAATCCTGTCTGCTCCCATGTGCAGCTTGGGGATACAATAAACACACTAAGGTTTTGTTTTAGAAATTTCTTTGCAAGTAAATCTGTAGCAGGGCTATGTAATGTGCCAGGCACTGCCATGTGGAACCATAGATCAAATTTTTAGTAACTGTCTGGGTAACTGTGACCTTTATGAGCAGAGAAACAACTCTAGTGTGCAACCACTCATGGTCTGTGATTAAAAAACCCCCTACCCTTGCTCTAGCCTAAAGCTCACATATTGAAGACTAAAGTACATAAACTCTTGTTTATTTTAGCTGATCCACTGAGGTAGAGTTGATCTTGAGACTGTTACTGACAGAAGCTTAGGTACCAGAGAAATGAGATGGAATCAATTAAATACAATGTAAGTGAGATGAAGCTTGAATATTTTGGATTCAAGTCATTGACCAGTTGGATACTTCCCTACAACGTGCCCTCTCTGTCCACTGTGACAGTGTAATACTGTCTGTCCACATTAATTGGACCAAAAAAGAGACAAATTCTATGTCAAGTGAAGTTATGTGGCTGAGCAAGGATGAAGAAATGTAGCTAGTCAAAGAGAAGGGATTAGAAACAGATTCTGGAGCAGTATATTTTGGAAAGACAATGCTGGAAAGCAGCATTTGGGGTGCCAGCTGTGGCCAGGGCATGGAGAGGCCAGTGAGACACATCCCAGAAGAAAAAAGTCATGCCCAGAAGCCCTTATATGTATTGCTGCATTGAGAAACTGTGAAATATATAGTGAAGGAAGAAACAGAAATATGAAGCTGAAACTTGTGCTCAGCAACATGGTATTGACAGTGTTGTAGGATGGGTTGGGGAGAAAGGGTACTGCAATGTTTTGGAAAAGGTGTCCTTGGGTTGCTGTTTTTGTAGCAAATTTTGTGACCATTTGGGCTGTCATACAATCAAAAAGGGTTCTGAACAGCTCTGAGCCTCTAAAAACATCCCTGCTGGTTGCATAGCCTTTCTCCAATGACAGTTACTTTTGATCAACTCATTAACCTAATCTTCATCCATTTAACATGACACTGTTATTGGTACAATGTGATGTTGATTCTGTAAGAATATCTTGTAGTACCTTATCTCAGGAGAAATACAGGTGGAAAACATCTCTACAGTTACATTTATTTCATTTTTAATCCTACTAGAGATTTAAATCCCATCTCTAACTATACTATGGTCATTGGCATTGATTAGACTCATTCTATAAATCTCTCTTCGCTGCATCTTGTGTCAGCTACTCGGGTCTCTCACCATGGACTGATGTGTGACATGGGTCACCCACAAAGTATTGTGAGCAGGGACATTCTCTGTGAACACTGATTTGGAGTATTTTAGCTGAGGCAGAGCATTTCTCTGGCAGAGCTATGCCATTTCTGTCACCCAGGCAAGGCAGTGGAGGGGTCCTTTGGCTGGCTGTGCATGGCACTGTGCCCTTGCTGCTCCATAGGCATTTCCTCATTGTTCCACAAAGAATGAAAATCTTCCCATTGCAAATTTTCCCAGTCAAGCTCTAAATAGGCTGACAAGTGATGTGCTCTCTAGCTGTTGGCTTGAGTGGCCAATGTCAGTCCAAACATGGACAAGGAAATTCAAGTCGGCCAGACTGGATAGCAGTCTGCATCCCTCTGTGTGTTGGTGTGGCTCAAGAAACAACTTTAGGTAAAAGTCAGCAGATGCTCCATATCTTTTTGCACTCCTGTTTTGTCTCTGAGGACAGACAAAAAGACTAGAGATAGTGAAATGGTAAAAATATGAAGAAAGAAAATAATTTTTTTTACTCCATTACTTTGCAAGAGGGCAAATGCTTTTGCTACACACTTCAAGTTCTGGACTGGAGAATGTTTTCAATGCTTCTTTACAGTAGAAGGGAAAGAGGAAGGTCATTTCCCCAAATATTCCAAATCAGATCCTTTTGCTGGCTTCAAAAATCATAAAATGTGAGAGGCAACCTGTAGATTAAGGGGACTAAAACAGCCAAAACCAACTCATGTTTGGTGAGGGCTTTTGGGGAGGTGACTGGGACAGTTTCTTTAGAATTATCTGGCTGTTGAATGTAGAATACTCTGTGAAAAAAATTCTGTCTGAATATTGGTGTGTTAAAGGAAAAAAAACCTACGTCATTCATCGAAGCTTTATTTATATACAGTTGCTTTTCTGGCAATGAGGGAACCAGAAGGAGACATGCAATAGCTCAAATAGAGCTGCTTTCAAAGTTACAGACCATCTGTGGACCGGCTGCTTGAATACTATTTTCTTTGGATGCTCATACCTCTGACTGGATGGTGCCTTTAACAAACTAAGTTTAACCCTTATCTCCTGACAAAAAAATTCCAGCCAGAAAATAGAAGTATAAGTCGTTACAGGAGGACCAATGTTACTCAGTCCTTCAATGTTTGTCAATTTCAAATAATTTATTTGCCTAATTTAAAAAAAAAAATATTTAAACCGATAAGAAACTTGCAAAAACAGCATTTTAGAATACATTTACTTGAACAATAAAATTTAAAATGTCACTATTCCTAAGAGATGAATTCAGCAGCTGCTATAGAAACTTTAATGCTTCATCATCTAACAAATTAAAAACATTGATAATATTAATGGAGGCTTCAGCACTTACCATGTTTCATTAGTTAAAACACTCATTTGTCTTGTGTCTCGAAGAATAAGAATAATTACTTTAGCACTGTTTCCATTTCTCATACTAACAGTGTAGAGCCAAATAACTTAGCTAGCTCCTGCTGAACTACACCAGAGTCCTTGGGCTAGAACAGCCCGGGTGATGCTAATTGAAGGTAACTGCTAATTGAGCTGCCAGGTAACTGCTAATTGAAGCTTGCTTTTGGTGCCTCAGCTTTTTGCTTGCGTGACTGCAAATGTAAAGGTTTCATTTTCAACCTGGATCACTCAGGTAATGAACAGCACATGAATGAGGTAGAAGTGATTAGGAAAACCAACATGATTTCATTTACATGCATTGTGAAAGAGGACTTCTTTCAGCTTCCTACCATTCTTTCTCTGTGGACTATATATTTTTCTTAAAGATCTGGGTAAGCATTTCATGCTTTTTGTAACAACCATCATTTTTAGAGCACGTGGCTATAAATTTTATACAGTATTTGTCCACTTTTCACTTTCTAGTGCTTGTGGCCAGGTCCCCATTTTAAGCTGGGTCAATAGGGATCAGGTTTTAGCATGAGTGTAGAGCAAGATGGATACTTGTCTTTGGCATCACAAAACATCACTTTACCTACTTTGCTCCTGGTCCTTAGAGCAAAAGATGAGCAACTACCTAAAACTGCAGTTTAGGGAAATTATGAAGGATGAGAAGAAAACCCCCCAGATTTAGCTGATTGCCTATTTTTAGAAAATGAACACAGGATTCATGTTCCTTTGAAAAGTCTGTCCTCATTGAATGGTAATTTAACTAGCTTTTTGAGAAGTAAACAGTAGGATGAGTAAACGTGAGAACATTTTGTTAGTGAGATCTCAGTGTATAATTCATGATGGGTTTTGATCGTGAATAGTTCTCAAGTGCAGTGGGAAAACATGTACCTACAATAGAAATGACATGCTGAGAAATAAGGAGCTATTCTGGTCAGCAGTATGATTTGAAAACACTTCCTCCACTCCAGGAGAGAGGTTTTTGTGAGAGAAGGAATAAATCCTAGCCAACAGTTTGCTGAAACAAATGGTAGCAGTCTCAAAAACAAACAGTCCATTATGGAGTGAAAAAATGATGAAAATTATTTCCCCAGACTAGAGAAGTCTTTGATTAAATTTTTTTCTTTTTTTCCTTTTTTTTCTTTTTTTTCCCCAGGAAATTTTAACAATCTTCAGATTGCAAAGGACTGATTATTCTGGGAAAGCAATATTTTTCTCGGGTCTGGGATCACACTGTGGTCATCAAGATCATTATTTTATATCATCTCTCGTGCAATAAGCATCCTTTCTCCGTTGTCTCCAAATCCCTTAAACAAATCCTTTTCACTGTTGTTTTGTTCCCATGGAATTGTTCTGTGCTGAGCTTCACACTGACAAGTTATAAAACCAGCTCCTCCTCCCAGACCCAAACTGCTACACAGGGTAGCTGTTCATTAGGCTTGGGGATCCCCATGGCAGGAGCTGCTGCTGAAAGAAAGCCAAACTCTCTTGAACATGCAGCATAGCATGTATAGATTTTGGTAGAAGCAAGTGGCACAGAACTAGCCTAAAATCATTCCCGAGTTACATGTGTTTGGAAAATACTTCTCTCTGTATCCCAGAGAACTTTTCTCTGAACTATACCACATAAAATAGAGAGACCCCATTAAAAACACTTGCTGCACTGCAAATGAGAATCCTTTTCACATTACATTTTGTACCTATAAGTGATCTGAGAAATTTCTATGTTTTATAAAACAAACAACACTGGCTCTGTAAAATAACAGGATCTGGACTTTTTTTCTCTCTCCCAGTGTCACCATAACCACTTGATTTTTTTCATTTTATTAACTTCAGAGGAAAATCAGTCTGAAGTTATTTCTTTTTTTTTTTTTTTTCCTACTTGAAAGTAACAGTAACAAGGGCAAAACCAGAGCCCATTCTCATAACTGAAAGCCTGTCTGTTTCACTTCCAGTAATAGTTCTTTTCCAGAAAAGCTTATGCATAAAAATATCTTTTTCCAAAGTTAGCATTTCAACAGTAATTTAAGCAGATAGGTGCTGTTCATAATTAGTGCTGCATTTGGTATTGACTACTGTGCTAGTGGAAATTTGTGACACCAGCTACATTAGTTATGAAGCTCCCTGTGTATATGCAATTGAGGAGATGTATAATATTGAGAGAAAAGTGCCTCCTAAGGACTTGGGAATGTTATTGTCGGACTACAGGTATAAAGTGATGAAATAGCTAAAATTCTCACAGGACATCACCCTGACGCATTAGGCAAACAGGAATGTAGGCTGCTGGTGATGCAGGCAGACAAGAGAGAAAGGAAGAAAAAAAAAAAAAGCATTCATTTGGAAATTTCCAGCTGCAACCTTCTCTTAGATGGTTTATGTTTTAAATATCCCCTGGTCATGCTACCTACAAAGAAGTTTACTGCTTTGTGTGCTGCAGTAACAAACAGTTGATCTTTTTGGATTCTTTGTAAGACATACTGAAAGAAATATTTGAATATTGTAATTTTTAAAAAATCCCTTTTTGTCTTTCAGCATTCATGAATATTCAGCCTTTCCTCTAAGGGACCAGTGCAGTAAAAGGTGTGGATAACTTCGTCACTGCATTGCAGAGGCTTCCAATAAAAAGGACTTGGGGTTTCTTTCATCATTTTCTCATCAACGACACACAGTGATTTCAATCTTCAGTTTCACATTAAATGAAGCTGGAACATGGTGCTTCCTTTCCCTTATATTCACCTGCCTTCAAAGGACAGTTTCAGAATAGAGAGGACACTGTCAGAAACTCTGCGATTTCTTCCTGGCTGTTCCTCTTACTCAGATGTCACCCCCTGGGTGTCTGCATGAGGAGCTGCTTCCATCCACTCTTCTCTACTCCTCCCGCCCCCGGCACTGGCTGGGCTTCCTACTGCTCGCACCTGAAATAGGCACAGGGCTGGGACAAACTAGGTCCAAAAACACTACTGACAGCAAAACTTCAGGGAAGTAAAGCAAGTACTGTAATCACTGCACATGTTCATACCCCTTTGGCACTGAGGTGTTTTATCATTCCAGCTCAGTGGAAACATAAGGGGAGAACTGCCTGAGCCACCAGACTCAGTAATCAGCAGGGAACCAGCATCTCCCGGTGTCAACCATGTGTCTCCCTTGTTTCCGTTAGTGAGGGATTTCTGGTGATACTCAACCTGAGAACCAATGTGCTTTAATGAAATGGATGCCAGAGGTGAGGAAGGGAGAAGGGAGGCAATGGAGCTCTCTGTTTGCTTGTAATCATGGGAGGAGAGACTTGAGCTCATGGTAAGTAAGTGGCTGCTTCAGGAGAAAAATTTTGCATACTAGAGGTATGTTCTGTTTAGTGTCCAACCTCTTTTCTGTGTTTACACATATTTACAAGGATTTTCTGTGATTGCATACATCTGCCTTGCTATAGTTGTGCTAAGATGCACCCACTAGGAATATATACTATGTTATATGAGCCCCTTCTCTGCAGTTCAGGGCAAAGATGTCAAATGGTGTCATGTTCTCTTTTTGCTTTAAGCAGGTACAGCTCTTCCCTTTTCAGAATGTCTGTCTAATTCTAGTGAAAGACAAAAATTGCCCATGTCGGTGGCAGACATTGCTATTTGCTGCACAGCCTGCCTGGATTACCTGGTGTGTAACAATTAACTCAGCCCATTGGAAGATCACCTTTACAGAGATGCCTTCGAGAAATGGAGCAGGAGAGGTCTTTGTTCTGAAACTAGAAATAACTTCAGGCTGCATGAGCAAAATCAGAGAACATAGTGGGCACTGTGTCAGGGAGAATTTTGTGTGAATATGTCTGATCAGCAGGCTGCTAGTGTTAGACCAGCATATGCTCCCACTGAGAATGAGGTCTCCGTGTGTTTGTGTAAATAAATAATGATAAAATAAATAATAATAAATAAATAATATGTTTTCTCCAAAGAGCTTGATGGCTAAATACTGCAGGTCAGCTTTAATGGAAATATGGAAGAGAAGGGATTTATGTAAGGCCAGTGACAGCAGCTCTGACTGCCTTTCTGATTCTCCAGCTGCCACTGTTTGAGAAGCTTCTGCATCAGTAACCAGAACTTAGAGAATGGCAGTGATTGGGCTCTCATGGAATGGCTGTTATTGTTTTGCAAGTTTCAGATGGGTTTTACTGGGATCAACTTCTGACAAAGCTGATTGTGAAGGCTAACACAAGAGATTGCTGACTGTGAGCTAGCTTTGTGCACAGAAGTAGCTTTTTCATATGAATGTCCATGTGTATAACTATATACATGTGTATACACAGTGGTAAAAAAAAGGGATGCAAAACCATGTTTGGGGGATGTAGGCGTGCCATTATGAGATGTCTTTATGATACTACTATAACATTAAGGAAAGAGCCAGCAGACCTAATGGTTCTCTGCAAAGAGCCTCTGAAACTGTCCTAGGTTCATGAAAGATTCCTGGTTCACAAAGGATGGTGCTCACACACAGAGCTAATAAGCAGAAGCAATTTTATTCAATCACTCACACACACAATTAATAAGCCAAAACAATGTTATTCAAGCAAACCCAACTAGTTACCTAGCATCCCAATATACATACCGACCACAAGGTGGTAGAAAAAAAGTCAAGCGGGAGGAGGGCATGTAGTGTGGTGCTTGGGAAAAGGAATTGGTAGGTCCTGGTCCTAATGCCTTCTGCAGGGTATCCCCTGGATGAAGATGTGCATCAGGTCAACCTTCCAAAAATTAATCTCCCTGCCGCAGTGGGCTACTTATAACTCTCCTGGCGGGGGTGTGGAGACTGCTCTGGTATTGGTGTACACCTAGCCAGCGTGTACACAGAGGCTGAACGGTATTTTTCGACCCACAGTGGCTAATGGCAGTCATCCCTTCTGTTGCGCATGCATGGGGATCTTGGGGCACCTCTGGTGGTCGTTACTTCATTAACCTTCAGCTCCCTCATCCTGTCCTTGAGATATCCTTTTGTTGTTTGGTTCCTAATATCACTTGCCAGAAAACAAGGAGCTGGCTGACTGCCTGATTCCCCTGTGCACCTGCACATTCCAGACATGGGAGCAAGTACTGTGCTGTCCAGTGCAGTGCAACAACAGATAGTGGTGTGCCGGAGGGCTGCAACAACAGATCAACATGTTCCACTACGGATACGATAGCTAACACTGGATCACTATCTAGACCACCCTGCAAGCTTTGAGAAAAAGTTCCAGAATTTTGTGAGAGCTGAAAACATTGTAGAATTGGCAAATGAATTAGGACCTACTTTTGCACAATTATTTTTAGTGTCACAAGATTGACAACGGTAGAAAATTGTCTCCTTGCTTACTTTCTTTAAAAAATGAAGAATTAAAAATTATTTCTCAAATAGAAAAAAGAGTAGTGCATTTTTACTGCTATCTGTTGAACACATTTTGAGAACAAGGAGCTTTTTCTTTCTCCATCCACATACATCTGTGGAGGTTTTCTCCCCATTCAATTAATTATTAACATTTTAAAAAGAAGCGGGAAAGATGAATCTGCTGGGACCTATCATTATTTTTCAAAAGCATCAGTTAAAAACCAAAACTTGCAACCTACAAGGTCCTAGCTTCATAGATACTGTAGTTGGTAGAAAATAACTGAGGCATGAGAATATTTACTGCAGAATCAGGAGAAACTGTAAAGGCAGAGAGTCCATCACATGAAATCTCCACGAGTACAATCAAAGCTTGGGTGACTGAACTTCCAAAGGTTTTGTGCCTGGAGCTGTTTATCATGCTGACACAGCCTCACCTCTCACTGAAGGACTGAACAGGTTTAGAGAGGCAATCTGGGTGGACCATTCCCTCTTCATTACAAGAATATTGTGTTCAAAACAGATTATTATGTACTGTGCAAAAATATGTGGAACCTATATTCCATAAGAAAAATGACAGGGTCCAGAAGGCCATCCAAGGGCGGAGGAGAAAAAAGGGCTCTGATAAAGAGATAAATTAAATTAAAGTAAAGTATTGGGCTTGGGCTTCTTTTTGAGCAATGAGGAATGAACTAGGAGCAGTTTGCTGGAAGGGCAGAAAGGGCAGGGTGACAAGGGGCACATTAGAGTCCCTTTCATATGGAATTTCTTGTGGAATAGGAGCTTTCCAAGTATAATTCAGAGCCTCTGAAAATTCACCTGTAAGGGTGCCAGCTTCCCTGCTGCAATAGATTAAAGCAGGGATGTCTGGAGCAGCCCTGAGCTCCACTCTTCCCTAACTCACCGGAAACAAGGGCAGGCGAACAGGTCACACATCTTTTTCTGGAGTGCCTCCATTTACAGCTCAGCATTTTAACAGAAACACTTTGATCTTAATTTTTACATATCACACAGTAAATGGCAGCCATTCAGAAACAGCTACACTGCTGGTTCAGCTTCTTGTGCTGGGAGCTTCACTTCTCAGTGAAAGCAGCAATGTTGGGTGTTGGTAGAAGCAACCATTTCAACTCCTTTCCTTTGCCAGACACCTCACAGGAACACAGCAGCTTCAATTGCATCCATGTGCCACTCACTAGGAGGCTTGCATGTCCTGGTGCTCATCACTGAACTGAAGGGAAGTTGGAAGGTATTTTTTCTGCTAAATCCAGTACCTTTAAAACATTACACCACAAGGGAGGCTGTTATAAAAGTGTGAGGCAGGACTTTCCTCATCACCCAGTGTCTACACTGAGTCCCTGAGCAGCTTTTAATGTTTTTCCCATTCTGATCAACTGCTTTCAGTGAGTTCAGCTGAAAGCCACACTGGAAGTGCTGAACCTTGTGCATCCTCTGACACTGGTGCCCTCCTTAAATGCTCCTCTGTACCCATAACAAAAAACTATTCTGGAAGGGGCCTGTGTGCAGCACCTCAACATATAAACAAAGTTTCTTATTTAAGAATAACTAAGATCTGAATGAAATCCCACTGCTACACAAAGCTGACAGAAACCAGAGGGACACTTTGTATGTTCTATCTTTTTACAGCACCGTGAGACACAAGCTATTGTCTGTAACTGCTTCCCTGTGGCTGGACCACACTCAACTGTGAGTATGTCTTAATATTATTAATCTCTGCTCTGGAATGTGGAGATGAAAAGTTGGAAAGTTTTTGGTGAAACAAGACCAGGTGAGGTTTCCACTCAGCTTGGAGAGAAGAACTGATATGTCAGCCCTGACAAAATCCACATGGGAATTTATGCTTTTCTACAATGAGACTTTCCACATCTGTCTTTAGAAAGAGAGAAGGTGGGTGGAACTGTCACTAGTTACTCTTCTTTCCAAGATCTTGCTAGCACAAAGGAATGTGTCTGCCTCAAGCTTTCATGAGACGTAGAGAAATGGGATTTGATTCTGTGGGTCTGACCCAGAATTTCCATAGGATAATGGGTGTTGAGTTTATCGTTGCTGGCAACCCAAGTGCTTAGCAAGATTACAGCTATCTGTTCTGCAAGAGGACAGGTTTAACTAACCTGAAAGTGCCTCAAGAGTCAGAGAAAGAGTCTGTAGACCTGGAAAGACTAACAGTAATAACAGGGAGTATTAACAATGACAGCAAATTAGGTGACTTTTTTCCTAGTCCAGAAACCACAAAGTGCTCAGGTGAAAATAGCTCTTTGGTGTTATTTAGTTTTTAACTTCTGCTTCACATCCTCTGTGTCTATTTTTGCTACAAAGCATATTGTTTGAACAATACAGCAAATGAAGGACACGTCTTTGGTTCCTCTGGGAATAATTCAGGTGCCTGAACATGTGTGTCTAGTGCCTTTCGAGTTGCCCTTGCTTTTCTGTCTGACTTCCAGTAGCTGATCCAGAAGGATGACTGCTTTCCCAGAGGTCCAGTGTCATATCTGACAGACCTGCAAGGAGAGCTCAGATACTCTAAGGCACATGAAATGACACTAGATGGGCATGTTTAGGCACACCAGCCACTCTCTGCCAGTGTCTATATTTCAGAGTTATTATTCAAACACTTCACTCTGTGTTAGCAAGAATAAAGACACATGCTTTCTGCTCCATAGCAGCCAAACAAACAACTACCATCACCAGGCAACAACCCCTGCCTGCTCACTCTTGCTGCTGGTCTCTGGTGGCAATGACAGCTCTACCAGTGGATGTCAGAGTACCCTTCCTCCAGGGTCTCATGATGATGGGATGATTCAGCAGTGCTGTGGGTTTCAATTTCCATGAGATGATTTTTCCCAAGTTTTATTAATGATTTGACCTATCAGGACTTGGCATCAGACTGATTGCCACAGCCTCACTGAAATGCTTAAAATCAGTGAAAACCTCCAGAGCTGCACAATGGCTCAGAGGACACTGATGGTGCTGCAAAAAGGTGACCATGTAGAAAATCCCTGGGCTGGTTTCCCTTCCCACAAGAAAGCCAAGCAGATGCCAACTAATTTGGAGTGGCATTTAAAAATCATTTTGCTTTTACCTTTTTTAAAAAGCATTGGCAGAACAGAAGCCATGTAAGCAGATGCAAGGACCCCTGGCTCCCAGCACAGACAACACTGGAAGTCAGCAGCGGGTGGAAGACATCAGTGCCATGCTGACTGCAAAACCTGCAAGGAGCAACCAGGGGCATTAAGGGGCCTGTTTCCTTTTTAGGAAAATTATTAATGACCATGAGAAGAAAAAATTATTCAATACTGAAAACTTGCTGCGCACCAGCTGTTGTTTGGAGATGGATTCAAATAAAACAGTGAATTTACCTCACTTGATCCAACACATGAGCCAAGACTCAGTGCTATTGCTCTTTGCTGTGTTTCCAGCTGTTATTCTACATTGTTCTCTTCACTGACAATAGCCTTTTGCTCAAGAGAGCTATTGTTTTCACTTGAACAAAACTAAAACAATCCAGAAAATGGAACTGAAATCCCAGAGCAACAGCACACATAACTTCAGAGGTGAAATTAATTTAACCCCGTTTGAAATTCTGCATACAAGCCCCCTTTTTATGTAAAGATTATCAGAAAATGTAAATTGCATTGATTGTCCTGCATACCTGAATTTTCTATATGATTTTCCTCCCTAATATCTGGATAAGAAAGTTTGCTTCCACTTTTAGGGTACAGGAGCTCTCAGTGGGTCACAGAAATCCCGGGTAATGGTGAAAAGGGTGGAAGGAAGTGTCTGATCTATAGTAGAAGTCCACAGTATGCTGGGGGAACCTGTCTTGTAGTAGACAAAGGTAGAAAACTGTTTGCATTTTGATTTCTGAACACTGTTTTGAAGGTATTTCCTGGACTTTGTTTCCAAAATCAAACAATAGCATATTTTTGTGATTTTTGAATTTTTTTTTTTCTGAAGTTCATGGCTGGTGGCTGAAGAGTGGTTATGGTCACCACTTGCCAGCAGACTTAGGACTGGTGATGGGACTATTTCTGAGCTTTATGAGTATGAGCTGTGTGGCTTTCATTTTTCAATTTACAGACACTTTCAGAAAAATCTTTAAATTCACATTCATTACTTATTTCTTCTTCTGATGGTAACAGCCTGACATTTTAAATTCTCCCATTTAGGAGTTATATTATTCAAGCCTGTTACATAACTTTTGTTGTAGAAGGAAGATTTTTATTAGGACTATTGGTTTTATTTTTTTTTCTCATTCTGTTTGGTCATGGATTTAAAAATAACCTTAATGTAGAAAAGCTGACAACTGGAGCAAAGAAAGGGGGTGTGTGTGTAGTCCCTGTGGAATTTATAATCTCCACATCAGTTTATTAATTTTGTACACAAGCCCTGTTTCTGGCTTCCTTGTTAAAAGTATTTTTCAAAGTTGGTGATTTTGTTTTTGTTTTTTAATAAAAGTTGTTGTCTTAACGGTTCTATATGTTATTAAGGTTCTTTTAGTTCTCTAGAATAATTTTTAATTATCCACCTGGCATAATTCAGTAAACCCTTTTTATGTAGATAAAAGAACAACTGTCAGAGAAAAAAAAAAAAAATTAAACATAAGAACTAAAAGAAAATTCTTCCTCTAACCTCCACCACCCAATATTCATATTCTACATCATAGAATAATTGCAGGAGTGAGCTGGAAGATCTCCTCAAATAGTCCTGCCACCATATGGGAGCTGGTGGAAGCAAATCTACAGAAGACTTGTTTAATGTTTTCTCTCTTGGTTTCACAGATAATTTTTAAGCCTTCACATCTGCTGTGTAATTAAGTTTTACTTTGTTGTTGCTTCAAGAGCAAAAAGTGAAGTGTTAAAAAGTATCACCCTGTCCTTGACACCTGACTTCTTGCAGCTAGGTTCCTAGTTCATGCTCCATGCTCAGGAGCAGGTAGTTGTTCCAGTTTCTGCTGACAAGATTTGTCTTCTTCTCTGCCATCCCTTGGTGATCTCAGTAGGGGTATAACAGTCATACTCGGATCTCTTCCCTTTCTCTACTGTAGATGCCAGCCACCTTCATAATGCACAAGGCATTGCCTATTGCAAAATTCCACTGGAAAACCCTTTTATGATGGGTTTCATGATCTTGTTGCATTCTCATGTAAGTACCAGTCATTTGTACTCCTTTCTGCTTTGCTGCTTGATTTAATAATTTTGAAATGAAATAAAAGTAGCCTGCATTGCTACTCTTGCCTCTGCACCCCACTGCCCTTTACATCCCTGAACCACCCTTGAAAAACTGAAGGCAGAATTCTGCATACAGACCTGTGCAGCAGGATAAATTGCTACTGTTTGCTGCTACTTGTGACAACAATGAAAACAAAACATGCAGGTGGGCAGTGAGCAGCAGACCTTTAGCTCATGTGTCTGTGGGCAGCATGGAATGTGTCTGGTTGCAGAGAGAGGCATTGCTCCCTTGGGCTGTCACGCAGGCTCTCCTGTTTGTCCGTAGCAGTGTAGAACTTTCTATGCCAACCTGGATTTTTCTAAAATGTGTGGAGAGCTCCTGATAACACTGCATGTGACACAAAGGTTTCTAGTTGTTTGTGTCTTTGTGTGTCAGGGCCATCAAAGCAAATGATAGCAGGAATGAACAGCCCTGGGAATAAAGCACAGTAGCTACCTGGGGACCTATTTGGTCTTTGCTGCAGCAGACTGTAAAACACAGTGGTAAGGGAAAGCTGTGGGTAAACTTTTCCTGCTCAGCTGCTGGGGAGACCAAAATCCTCTGATGCCCAAGCTGGTAATGAGGTGGTTAGGGAAAATGACACCTTTGTGCAGCTGTGCCATGTCAAACAGGTCCTTTGCTCCTGTGGGCTGGTTTTGCTGTATTAAGTCAAAGAGAAAAGTAAGGGCTCTCTCAGATCCTCCATGTGAAGGGCTGAGGGGTTAGGGCCCAGGTCCTTACTGCTAATTTACAGCAGGAGAAAACACCAGTCACAGTCTCCATGGCTATCCCTGCTCTCCTGCAATGGTGTGATTGCTGTCAGCACATCACAGACAAATGATTGCTGCAATTTGGGGTGATGCGTCATCATCAGTCATGAGGTGCTGTCTCCAGGAAAATACAAGGACATGCTGACCATCCTGCATCACCTCTCTACTCCTGCCCTCTACATGCAACCCCACTTCTAAAATCTCCTGGGTGTTTTCATGCAGTGGTTCATGCAGTGAGCCCTGTCTCTGAGGTGCAACACTCATTGCACAGTCATTCTCAACCTGCTGTTCTTGGGCTGGAGGCTGCCTAAATCATGTCTTTGCACAGACTTTGAAAAGAGACCTAATGGGGAAGGTAAACCAGCTCTTGAGGACTTTGTACAGTATAAATAGAGCCTGCATGATCAGGAGCATTGAACAGCCAGTCAGACATACTGGTCTTAGGGAGCTTACTGCTGTCTACTGACCTCTGCACTATCCTAGTATATATATGTCTAATACAGGGTTTGAGGGGTAATTTAAGAGAAGAATATTACCAAAATTTCACATATGTTAGCCTTAGATATGAGCTTCTCATCTCTTGTTTGGGGTTCTCACCTCTTTTTCTGCTTTATAAATTAAAACCCACCATTACAGAGGAGTGGATCACAGAAGAGATAACTTTATATGAAAGTCCCATTGGACATCAGCAACTTGGGTTCTGTCTCAGAGGAAAATTGTTACAAGCTTGCCAACATTTCACTCACCCATGGCACGTGTGGGTGTTCACAGCTTCACTGACTCTCCACTCAGTGAAGCTGAGTCACGTTTACATGTGACTCTACTTTGAAAAACACATTTAAGACCTGTTAAAGTCACTGAGACTTAGGTTTTAAGTAGTGTCCATGCTGATGAACAGTACACAAGGTTGTGCATCCATAGTGGTTTGTGCTGGGCTCAGAAAGAGGCCTGCAAGCTGTTCCAGCTGTGTTTGCAGCCTCCCTCAGCAGGACTTAGACTGTCCATTTGACTCATGTGCATCATATGCATCATCAGGGAGCTTTTAAAAAGACTGGAGAGGGCCTGTTTACAAAGGCCTGTAGTGAAAGGATATGGGGCAATGGTTTTAAATTAGAAAGGAGAGGATTTAGATTAGAAATAAGGAGGAAGGTCTTTACCATGAGAGTGGTGGAGCACTGGAACAGGTTGTCCAGGGAGGTGGTTGAGGCTCCATCCCGGGAGACATTCAAGGTGGGGCTTGCCAGAGCTCTGAGCAACCTGCTCTAGTTGAT
>JANIJG010009895.1:48291-68031 GCA_024611175.1 Megaceryle torquata
TGACAGAGCTCTGAGCAACCTGCTCTAGTTGAGGATGTCCCTGCTCTCAGCAGGGAGGTTGGACTGGATGACCTCTACAGGTCCCTTCCAACCCAGGCATTTCTATGTTTCTATGTTTCTATCATGTTGGGAAAGCTTCCCTGCTTCCCTTACCAAAGCCAGGAGTTCAAGCAAAGTAAACAGAGATGCACTAGGCAGGCAGGATCCACAGCAACATCTGCACAGCTGTGGCCGAACACCAGGGCATTCTGCCTTCTGCACCCACAGGAAAACACTTAAACTTAATTTTCTTGACCGTGCGGAACAGCCAGCACAGCTGTGCTGCATGCTGCCACTGCTGCTGGCCAGGTTCAGCTCTTTCTGAACAGGATGGACCTAAGATTTGATGCCAGAGGGCTGCCACACCTCTTTGTTCAAATTATGGTAAGCCATGATCATGACCTTTTTGTTCTTCACTGTACCTAGAGGATAGAAATGAGCACATCCCACTGGGATGGCACCATAGCCATCAGCAGTGCTTTGTTAGTGCTGTTGTGCAAAGGGCCACCTTCAGTGCTATTTGTATTCATTGACGCCATCAGTGCAAAACCAACCATATGGTCTGTAGCACTTTGGCTTGGGGATGGCTTTTTCTGCCTAGTATCTCACTTTCTCTCAAATAGGAAACACCAATTCAGGATAGAAAATAGAACCCCTGAAACCACTTTAAATGAAATAAGAGATCCCATCAGACACAACCTGTGTCTGTATGGGACAGAGAAGCATAGCTGACAGAGTCAAGCCAAAATGGTTTCTTCAGCCATAGATAATCTAGAGATTGTAGCCTTTAAAGTTTTCTTTAGAGCTAACAGGAGACATAGGCTGTCAACTAATTCAAACTCTGCATCTCAGTTTCATTACTGGTAAGTATTGTGTTTAAGCTACTATGTGTTAAGAGTAGGCTAATTTTGGTTATATTATGAAGATCTGCATTTAATTAATAAACTTTGTAGTGAGCTTGGTTTTAAATAACTTAGAAAATCAGAAATGTGTTCATTCAAGCACACATCAAAATATATATTAAAATAACCTAAGAAAGAAATGACCAATCCCCACACAATGCTACATAATATTGCAGAGCACCATCATAAAAGATGATTGGCACACCTGCAGGAAGACGAAAGCTGGAGGATTTGAGGAGTTTCTCCACTGTATGCAAGGAAAGAGGCAACTTGCCCAGAGCACCTGCTCTTTATCTGTTACGCATCTTAACACAAGATTAAAAAAAAAAGGCTGTTGCTCTGTGAGAGGTGTTTGCCTGGGGTGAGCCATAAAAACCAGTTAGTGAGCCTCCTGTCACAGCTAAGATACTGAAACAACTAAGGAATGTTGTTAGGTGTTTTTTATATCTTTAATTTTGGCAATGTGTTTCCTTGTTCTTTATTTTTGTAGCCTTGCTTCACTGATGTGCTCTCTTGTGTCCTTATAGGAATGTAGTGTATTATCTTTACATCCTACCTGGGAATAAAGCTACCCACAGGTGAGCTGGTGAACAGCATGGCATTGAGATACTGCCAGCTTGGCAACTCTTAAAGGCCAGGCTCTCTTGCAGTGCTCAGTGTGGTGTTTCTCAGAGTACTGCTCCAGAGCATGCAGAGGGTAGCAGGGTGCATTTCCCCTAAGTTGCACTGCCCAGTTTACTGATTAATAAAGTGAGAGTATTGAGTAGAAGAAGCCTCTTCTGGGGATTGATATTAGTGAAGAAACTCCCTGCATGGGAGTACCAGTTTTCTAATCTCCCTTTTGGGATTCATCCAGGCACACAGGGAGACATCTTCCACAAAGGAGCTCCTCATCGCCCAGCCTAGCCCTTCAGTCCTTGTCTTCTCTCTTAGTGAAGCTGCTGGAGAACTGGGAGGGAGACAGTAGCATCAAGCAAGGGGTGGAGGCAGGGAGAGGTGCTGATCAAACTCTGCTGCACGGGACAACCTGTTAATGGTATGTCCCTGCTGTATCTATTTTTAGTCCATAGTGAGTGATGAAAGAATTGAGAAACTCCTGCTTATCCAGGTCCCTCCCTAGAAACTAGAGCAGGTATTTGAGAGTATGAATTCTTCTCTGGCCACGTTTGCAAAAGACTCATTTCATGTGATACTATTCCATAGAGAGATCCAGGTGAGAGGTCAGATCTTTAATGAACTACTTTAACCATTCAGTCACCAGCCAGGTTCTGCCGGAACCACCTGGAGTTCCTCTTGGCTGAGATTCAATTCAGAGGGTATCTAAATTCATCTTATGGCTCTTAGTCTGCTGTGCTGTGAGCAAACAGTGGGGGCCAGAGGGCTTGAAAAGTCCAGAGACAGACTAGAAGAAAGGCTTGTTTGAGTCAGGCTGTCTGTAGCTCTCCAGCTGCCTTGTCCTTGATGTGTGAGAATGTGACTTGCCTTTGCTATCCTGGAGAGTGAGGAGAAGCACAATCACACACAGCTCTCCTCAAACCCCAAATGACAGCTATTATTGGCTTTGCAAGAGCCTGTTGCTGATCCTGCTTTGGCAGAGAACTGTGTGCAGATTAGGGAAACTGGAACTGGTGGCCAACACTAGGACAAGATCTCTTTTGGGTTTAGAGAGCTGGCAGGTCCAGAAATGTCTCTTAGATTGGTGCTTGGAGAGAAGTATGGAGCTGAGGTGGACCTGCACTGAGTGCATGGAGGAAAGGAGGGATACAGAGGCACAGGAAGGTGACACCTTCTGCAGGGTATATGTACTGAGCCAAAATATTCTCAGCAAGACTTGGGCTCCTAGTATTTCTACAGCTTCTTTGGACATTGTACCCATCAGAGCTGGGTGCCAGACTTTCCTGGACACAAGTGCTGCTACTACACATGGGGTAGATGGGAACAATCACAAGTCATCTACTTGAGTCTGGCTGTAGCCAACCATGCTGGTTGGCTCAGCAGCAACACAGATGCTTCCTCAGCAGGGTTTAGCACCTGGTCGTGGCAGGGCCAGTCTGAGATTCCTTCATGGAATCTGTCAAGGTGGGTTTAAAGAGCTCTGGACCTTCACTGGCTAGATATCAGGCCAGAAGATCCTTCCCCAGACTGTGAGGCAACAGCACTTGGTGTTGGGATTTCTCTCCAGACACTGGGAGAAGGCAAGGGACTGTGAGCCACCAGTAGTTTCTCGGTGTCTTGGATACCAAAGACCTCAAAAGAGTGCTCATAAGAAATAGGTTCATGAGCTGCTTTATTTTAATTTTTTTTTCACTATTCATCTACCTTGTTAAATATCTCATCCATTTCAGCTCTGCTGTCTGACATGTGGTTTACGTTTTTTTTTCCTATTGCAAAATCATATTAGTTGTTGGGTAATCCTTGACTCACCTTGGGGATGTAAGCAGGTCTTCCAAACTTCTGATGCAGTGCTAGAAATGGGAGAGCAGTTTTGCAGCCTGACAGTGATAGAAATTATCAGGGGATGCCAGTAAGAATTTGGTGGTCTGAAGCATCAAGGCACAGAGGAGCTTGTGAGGCTTGCTGGGGGCAGGCTGAAACACAAGCCAAAGCAGAGACTGTGTGGGTAAGTGGTGACTCCAGGCTTGCATACAGATTCAGAGCTGAGCCTATAAATAAGTAGGAGTGTAATGTACGCCATGCAGGAGCCACTGTGACAGTAAAGGTGTAATTAGTGTCACATAGGATAGATGTTGTGCTGTTCTCATTGCTGTGTGCCAGTATTGTGTCAAGAGACATGAGCAGCAAAAGCAGTTTTAAAGTAGCTCAGTGGTTGAGTCTTTATATTGATTCAAACCTTTATAACACACATAACAAAGCAGAAAACCCCATCAGAGGGACAGGTAGTAACAAGTGAGCTTTAGATGGGCAAGAATCATTTCTTAGCAAAGGTTTGGAAAAGATGCTGTGATTTTTCCTGCTTACCTGTCTCTTTGCTGTTGGTGCCTGCGGCACTTTCCCAGAAATGATTCAAAGTACACAGTCTACATCCTTAGATGCTGTAATGAAGAAAAGTGACTTTTTTCTCAGAAGAAAAAAAAAATCTTCCAAAGACAGGAACTTTTATTCATCACTCTATACCATTTGATAATCCACTATTACTATATATAAGAAAAAATCTGGTCATATAAGAGAGACAAAAATTGTCAGAGATTTTCTTTGAGATGACTCAAAGGAGAAAAGTGTAGGAGACCACTATAGAGTGAGAAAGAAATTAGGACCTCAGGGAGACTGCCTGTGGAAGTCTGGCCATGATAGACACTGCAACTAGCTTCAATGGGGTAAATATATAGTAAATATTTAGACAAAATTTAAATAAATTGGTGGAGATATATTTATAGATGGAGCTTGAATGACTGCAATCTGTTGCATTCTGTTTCATCAGTGTATAAAGCTGACTTCAATTACATTGTAAAGGGTTTTATTTTCACCAGTAACAATGAAAAACAGAATTCCTTTATGTAAAAATAAGTCTTGCATTAGATTATCTCATAGAAAAGTGGAAAATAATATTTTTTTTTAGAATCTACATCACCTGTGAGCATAAACATGTTTACTATATATACATCCTGGCTTGTTAACGGACATTGCAATGCTCTACACCCTGTTGAAACAATTTTTCAGTCAGTGGGGTTTCTTGTGGTAATGGGCAAAAATGCAAAGTAGAGCAAAAAACAAAGCAAAGGCCAAAAGTCACAGAAAGAACAAGGAGAAACTATCATTTTTCTAACAGCCTCAGAGGCAGACCATGTTATGGAATTACTGCCATAAAGGGTACAAAGTTCTTCACTAACTGCCAAGAGTTTTCTGATATGCTGCAAAGAAAAAGCTACTTGATTTTGCTCATTTGTAGACCAGAAACAGCAAGGTCAGTTCTACAGGAGTAAGAAATGTTAGAGTAAACACCTTATTTCTCTCCTGGATGGTTTTTTTTTAAATAAATAACAACAACAAACCCACAAAAACCACAAAAAAACCCCCAACAAAACAAAACAGAAAAAAAAAAGTCCCTCTATTTGAGCAACAAAGTAATTCTGAAATGATAGAAAATCTGGCACAGATTTAACCTCTGATTTTCGTTATAACCTTATTTCAAGTAGGATTTTGGCCTCAAAGTTTGGTATGTAGGATAATAGTAGAAATTATTGTACCAGTAGCTGCAGAGTGTTTAATCACTCTGATAAAACTTTATTTCTGGAAAATTCCAAGTAACAAGTCATAACCCCTCACCTTTCTGATAAAAACTCAACTCTGTCCATAATCAGAGCTGAGGTGTTGCAGGAAGAAAAGATAGAAATGTTTGTTTTTTCTTCGAAAGCAATTTTAAAGGATATGTTTGCATAATGTTTATGTGCCAAAATACCATTTTCTTTTAAGATTACCAAACATTTTTATCTGTCTTTGATTTTTGGGTAGAAAAAGGCCTCAGAAAAGTTATCTTTCATCAACTCCCAGTGGTAAAACAGTTGTAAATAATCTCCTTATGAGCCTGAGGAAATCCTAATATAGAAAAATTATTTTTCACCCCCTAAAAGTTCCTCTCTGCTCACAAGGTCTCTGACTCCTTCTCTTTTGTTTGGAGTGTGAGGCAGTCTTGAAAAGCCTGTGTTGATCTGTCAAGGTCTGGCAGCCTTAGCTAATTTGGCAGCTTGAGCATTTTTATCTGAAAGTTTGAAGCTAGGTGTGACAACTTCTTTGTTTTTAAATTTAAAGCATATTATTATCAAGTTACTAATTTAAAAAGTCAAAGAAAATATTAACATTTTTCTGTCTCATGATATCAGTGACAGTATCTTAGTAAGATACTTTTTGAAATGTGTTTGAAGAATTTCTTCTTGGAAGCAACTGTTTTTTCTTTCTGTGTCATCCTTTGCTATGCATTCAATCCTAAATAATAATCTAGGACCTGAAAGTAGAAGATGTGCTTATACATATTGCACAACACTCTTTTATTTCCACATATTTTTAGAGCCTTTAACTTCAGAGAATAAATGTTATTAAATGTGTTGTATGGTGTACTGACTACATTTCTGTAGTGAAATGATTGTATTTCAGTTGATTTCAGTCGGTTTCCTGTCAGTGGGTTAGGGATTCAGTGGTGGTGATGCTGGGTGTCCTGGAGTCATAATTCATCCAGTCTTCATTACATAAGCTTAATTTTTAGCCAAGAAAGAAACTTGATGGCTGGATTGTGAAAAACTCCTAAAAATAAGGTAAACCAGGGAGAATGCTGGATGTCTCATTCTGCTTCTCCTGTGACAGCTAAACTCACATTTTGTAGGTTTATAAATAATTCTCCCTTATTGCTAAAAGTGATCAGAGTATTTCAGGTGAGAGTGTGGCCAGTGAGCCTGTCCTGATGTTTCCCATTCACTGCTCCAGCTGTAGTTAAAGGAGGCAGTGGGGAGTGCATGGAGGGTGACTCTGGACCCATGAAATCATAACTGATGTGTCGCTTCATGATGGCCATGAGCTCCTGTCAGGCTGGTGCCAAGCAGTCTCTGCTTAGCCACAGCAGCTTTCCAGAACATCCCATGGCAGGAGACATGAGGATGCAAAGCCACCATACATAGAAAAGGGCCTGCAGCCCAGAGCCACAAGAGGGAGGAAACCCACCTATTTTCTTCCCTTAGTCTCAGACTGAGCAAAAAAGGTTGTTGTGTAGCTTGATGGATGATGCTGCTCCCTGGATGTGAGTTCTTGCTTCCTGCTCAGTTCACCCAGCTGAATGCCTTACCACTGAGATCAACAGTTGTTTTGTTTTTTTCTGCCCCCTCCTTCAGCGTGCACTTTCGAGGACCAAAGAAATTATGTTATCAGTTAAATCTGTTTTTCTATAAACTAGAGACAAATATGTCCTGAAACGAATCCTGTTTTCCCCGTGGAGACTGAGGGATTTTTCTGACTTTGTGGATTCCCTGCTGACATCATTATATGAATATTAAAGTCAGGTTCTTTCAGAAAGATTAGTGTGAGGGGAGGGAATGTAAATCCAGGCAGAATAAAAGACATTTCCACTCACATGACAACATGAAAGGAAGGAGAGTGGCTACTTCTTGTATGAGAGCAGGAGAAGCTGCCTGAGAGCATTTAACAATTCCCTAAGAAGGTCAATGTTCCATAAACTATAAGACTAGAAATAGAGGTCAGGATATCAGTACCATCATTCATTACCAAAAATGTCTCATCTGACTCAGAAAACCCCCTCTTTGCATCTGGTACAAAATCTTTGTACCATCATCAGTGATTGCAATGAAATTACTTATGTATGCCTAGCTATGGATTATGTTACATGATATCATATAGGAAAGAGCCCCAACTAAGGAACTGTATGGGTAGCAAAGTTCAACACAAGTCATGCTTCACTGAAAAGGAAATCGAGGTGGAAAACAGATGAATCGAGGTCGGTGCTGCATCAGGTGTCCATTGGGATCCTGCAGCAAAGTCCAAAGAATATATCTTGCTGTTCAACAATGAATAAAATTTAATGTAAATCACACTGGTTTTCATCATATAGCAGAGGTTTCTAGCAAGATAATTTCCATATGAACATGCCTTCTTTAGGCTCAATGACTTTTAACAAGTGAGAATAAAATTACCCTTGAAAGCAGGATTGTTACATCTCTCTCTTGCTCTTTTTTTTTTTTTTTTTCCCCAAATGGGAGCTATCTGAGTCTGTGTACATGCAGATGTACACAAAGCCCATGAAAGACTGTTAAATGTTTTGCATACGGGGAGCTCCCACAAGTTCATGTTTCTGTGTGCATAGTCAAATATGAACTTAAATATACAAAAGGAATGTTTTTATTCAGTGGCCATTTTTCTTTTATCTAGAGCACCATAAAGTAGGCAAAGCATTAGTTCTCAGTTTTCATAGTAAATGAACAGGGTCGAGACTTTGCTGTAATTCAGAGAAAGACTCTTGCCAGGTTCTGTTATCTCTGACTACATTTTAACTATTCTATGACTTCAGTATGTACAAATTAAAGTATATTTTATATACCAGGAACTTACTCTGGTTTTGTTTGTTTTTCTATTGTCTGCTTATCCATGCAGTTTGTGGTTCTACTGGGACAGTCATTATTTTAAATATATTTTATGTGTATGTATGTATATGATAAAAAAATAATTGTTTATAATTAGAAAAGTCTCTGGATTAGTATGTAACCCCATACTACACTAGAATGTGGGTCAGCAAAACTACTAGGAGCTAAAAATGTGCAGTGCAGATGTCTGATTCAATGAAAAAAGGTAAATTCTGGGAAAAGGTGCCATTCAGGTAAAGGCAGACAAAAAAGTTTTGTTGGAAGACAACTGACATGTCCTTTGAGTCAAGTGTGTTTTGCTATTTGTATGCAAACAACAGAAACTAGCAAACAACTCGATAAACCTGGTCAAGGGCTAAGATCATTATCACATAGAATCGGAAATGGATATTCCCTCTTGGTGAAGCAGGGAAAGACTGGATACTTCGAAGATAGTTTACATCTTCTTGGCAGTGCAGCTAAATGAACACTCATATATTCTAGGAAAATTCTTGTTTAAGGATAGAGGTGAATCTATTATCATATTTTCTCTGGTGGTCTATATACTGTGTATGGCTGCTTTGTTGTGGTTGTGCTCTACTCCTTGTCTGTCAAATACACACAGCTCTCCTGGGAGTACAGATGAAGGTGGAGGAATAAAAGACATGTATTAAGGATGACTGTCATTGTTAAACAGTTGGCAAAAATGTACACAAAAAGGATTTTTCGAAGATATTACTGGGAAAGGATACTCATTTTCCAAGAATATCAAGGGATGACTAGTAAGCCCAATACTATCTTCAGCAGATACTTCTGTCTGAGAAGACTGAAAATGAGAAGGGACAATGTACTGATATTTCATCTACTAAGCAAATTTACAGGTCTGTACCAGAAGGACTGCACTTCTGATGGTTTGAGAGGCTTCCCATGCACTCAAAGACAGAGAGACAGGTGCAGGGCAAGAACAAGAACACTAACCCTGCCAGTGGGGCCAGATCCCTTGGGACTATCCCCGCTATGAGATCACAGGAAGGATGAAGCTGTGATCCTGCACTCCCATTAAACTCCTGAGCTGATGGCCTCCAGCTATGAGTAGCAGTGCCACAAACGCATACAAAGCACCAGGCTTGGCAAACCCCAAGGAGTTTAGGAAACAAAAGGGATCAAGCAAAACCTTTACGTGGTGTCTGGCAGACAGCTCAGTATATAGTTGGACTCAACATGACCTCAAAGTTGAGTTGGAGCCAGTTGCTTTTCCTTCAAAGCATAAAGTTGGCTTAAATCTATTTGGGTTGAGGATTTAGAAAATGTGAGAGAGAGAAGGAAGGACAAGTAGTCCAGGCCAACAGCCAAGTTTAAAACTGAAAGAAGGGCAGAGATGATTGAATATAATTATTGGGAAAACTGTAGGCTGGCATGCCTCAGTTCTTGAGGAGTCATTTCAGCAAAGCTCCCCTGATAATGAGGCTCAAAGCTGCAGAGCCTGGAAGGTCCCAAGCTTCTGACAGATACTACTCTAACAAACACCTCTCTTAGAAAAAATATAAGTAACAATTGCTCCCTATAAAGAATGTTCTTTCATCCATGTATCAGAAATATTGCAAGTTACAATTCATTAAAAACATTTTCTCTGGGCTCCTGTCCAAAACTAGTGCCAGATTTCTCCAAGTATTTGAGCAAACACAACTGCCACCATCAGTGCTGCTTTCTAGGGGAAAAATCCTTTTATACTGGGTGGATGTGGTAGGAAGCCAGCCAGCCAGCCACTAACATGTACCCACAGTTTCCTACTGCTGCCTACAAGATACTACCAGGCTGAACAAAGCTGCACAGCTGCGAGCTGAGGTACCACAGCACAAGGTCTTCTAACCCCACTCACCTCCCAGGCATTGAGTGGCTCCAGGGGTGGGTTATCCAAATGGGCTGTGGGTGTGATACCTGCTAGCTGTGTAAATGCTAGCACAGGAGTGGAAAGTATTGTAGCTCAACCACAACAGTGTCTTAGAGCAGCACAGTGTCATTTGGCTTTTCTACCAATGCAGATGTCTAGGGTCTCTATGAAATTCGGGAGAACAAGGATGCTTATAATGGGAAGTAGAGAGGCCAGCCTGCTCATAGCAGAATGCCAAAGCTAATTAGGAAATGTGGAGGGAAGAGGCAAGCCTGAGCTCATGTTCCTTTTGGGAGTGCAACTCCCTTATAGCAAGCTGCAGTGTTGTAGCAATCCCTCATAAAGATTCATAGTCCTCCAGACATCCATGGATTTGGATGCTGAAACCAATCACAAAGGATGGAGCTGGTGAGGGACTGCTCTCCCCTTTCCCAGCACCCAGTAGTCTTTATATAAGGCTGAAGTAGTTCCACTGTCAACTCCAGAAGTGTTTGGGAAAACAAGTAAATGTCGATGTGGCATTTCAGATGTCAGATGCCAGCAGGATTGATCAGGTAGCCACTGAGCAGGCAGTTGAAGTCAGGTACCTGCAGAAACAGACAGCACATAAAATGAAGTTGTTGTGATTTGGGTCTAACATGAGGAATACAGAGCTTCTCTGCTAGGGAGGTAGTGGAAGCATTGCAAGGGAATGTAGTTCTGTAGGTCACTTTAGGGCAGCTATTCATGCTGTGGAGTATGTCCAGAAAAGCCTCAGCTCAGCCACCATCATGTTTCAGATCCAGCGCTTCTTGTTCCAGGTGGGAGTTTCAGGCCCAGCTCCTTGGATGCCGAGTCTACCACACAACCTGGGGATGGGCTTGAGAAACACTTGCTCCACTTCCCCTACAAATTCACTGTGGGGGGAAGGAAGAAGGGACTTTTAATTACTCACTTTTCTTTAGGAGATCCTTGCTGGGTGAAGAAGGGGAGAAGCCTTTTGCTGAGCCAAGCTAAGAAGAAATGCCTCAGTGATATTGGAGAGCGTGGGTAAGCTGCAGAATATGCTCAAGGCCAGTAATAGCAGGTGAGCCAGTGAGATCAAACAAGAGCAAACTGCTTCTAAAGCAGCCCTGACACATAGGGATTGAAATAATTGAAAAGTTTATGAACTATAGCACCAAGCACAAGATGTTAGGTTTCAGCTGTATTGGTCAAATAACTGCTCCAGCAGTGGCACTTCAAATGTCAGCACTTGCCAATATTTACCACTGAGTGGCTAGCTCAGCTAAGGGTCTGACCCTGAGATGCAAAGTGTTCCTTTGTGATCAAAAGGGGAAATATTATGGCAAACATACTGAAATAATTTTAAATTGTGGCAGATGTTTATCCTATCCCCTTTAAAACTATATTCAGCAGAACCTATTTTTAATTTCACTGGCACTCAATATGTGGAACTACCATGCAGAGACTTGCAGTAATTGCATGGTAATACTGAACCCACAGGCTTCTAAAAAATATGTGAAAAATACATCTTAAAGGAATTGTAAAATGTATTCCACAAAATTAACTTTTTTTTTTTCACAGAGAATACTTTTCTAAATTAATAAATGTACTCTTACAAATGATCTCTCATGAGATGTTGCTTAACTTTGCACAGTCAGAGACCTCGAAAGAATTTAATGCAGGTGCCAGTTGAAAAAGTCATCCACAGTCCTGGGATTACTTCTGACTTCTTCCTTTCTTTCTAAAGCAAAGGAATAATGCAACTTGACAGTACAGTATTACCTTGCTGCCCAGAAAGGCAGTTTTAAAAGATTCAATGCCTAAATAAGATTTTCAAATAGTTTTTTACTGGTTTTCTTAGTACACAGCCCTACAAGTTACTGTGCAGGCAGGAGGCTTATTGAACAGCATTTTGCCTGGATAACAGCAAAATCAAAGGTATCCAACTATGGGTTAAGCCTGGTTTTACAGATTTGCCATTTCTTTTCAAATCATTTTGTCATTCTGTAACAATTTGCCTGTTCCTTTCTAATGTCTCTGAATAGCCAAGAATTATGCATGTAGAGATCAAGAGGAGTATATTCAAGGAATAAGGCTGTCAGCCTTTCTTTGAGCGTGGGGGAAGACAGACATTTACAAAGAGATATGCATGAGAAGTAAAAGGACATTGTTTCCTGTCAAGGACAGTTACGGAGTCAGCACAACTTGGACCTTCTGGGTCTGAGACCAGTTCAAAATTAACAAAACAATTGCCTTGGAGAACAATGGAATCTTAGCTTTGGCTGCAGAGAGCAAGAAGCTCATTTGCCTTTGAAAATCCAATAACCCTCTCTTGGTGTAAGAACTTAACAGTAGTGTAATAGATGTGTGTGAGTTATTGATTTATCCTTCAGCTTCTGATTGTCCTTCATTTTATTAACCTAACTTTATACTGCAGGTTTATGACTGATAGAAAAATATAATTCTATTTAAATTTACAGGAAACGTTCCTTGTGCTCCTTTCCCTAAAGGAGACAATTGATCAGTGACACAATCTCTGTGTCTTCACCATCATCTCCAATCACCTGTATCTTCCAGAATCTGGTTTTGCCCCCTAATCAGAGAATTGGAGCAGTTTAAACAGAAGTGTAGACATTGAATAGCAAATAACAACCATTACTGTTGCTCATGTGCAAAGAAGAGTATTTGTATGAAGAACAGACATACTCCAAATATCTGTTCAGACAAACACTTGCTTTTGTGAATGCTCACAAATAATAATTATAGTTGAGATGGACAACAGCTGCTTCAGAGATGAAAAAATAACTATAATTGGCTAGCTCTGTTACTCACATTAGTTTTCTATCACTTTTGATCTAAAACATCAAGAATACAGTCAGTAGTTGCTGTTTCCCATCTCCCGTTTGTTGATGGATTCCTCTCCTGCATGATGGTTTGCTGCAATGCATCACTGAAAGATAATGACGCATTGCTTAAGCACACTGTATTCTCATAAGATAACAAAACAGAAAATACATAGTTTGTACCTATATCCTACTTCTGCTGTCGGTAACTAAGATTGATGGACTGTCTTCTGTTTCTTTCATTTCATTCATGATGATGTTTTTATTCATTGATCTATAATGGATCTAATGATTCTTTTCTGTTTTTCTACTTGAAAAAATTTCCATGCCATGTCTCATTACTGTAGTGTTTGTCATCAGAACAGCACCATCAATCATTTTAAGTTTAAGATCATATTTGGAAGGTGGAAGAAGTTCTCTAAATTATTAAAAGACAATGTGCAGAAGAGATCTGAAAAAAAAAATTCTGCTGTAGAGAAATAATTTATTTAGATAATAATAAAGCTTTATTGTAATCAAGGTTTCTCTAGAGGGTGGTACTGTGGGTGTTGTTAGAACAACATTGTGGATGGGTTTATGTGTGGAGAACTTTGGAGGTAGTTATCTATGTATTTGGCTATTGTATTGCAAGAAAATATTATATCAACCTTAGCTTTCATTTTCATGTTTAAACTTAATAGCCATCAACAGTTAAGTGAAGTATTCAACCAAAGACCTCCTGAAAAGACACCTTTGCTGATGCAGAATCAAAATCATGGCTTATCTCAGCACAGGCAGATGGGAGGAGAGTCACAGCCTGTCAGTCACAGGGACACACCACAAGAGAGAGCTTGGCTGTAGGTTGGACTGTGGTGAAGACAAGTTGGTTAATAGGGTTCGTGACTGACTGGGGGTCCCGAGCTTCTGCTCTGACAATGAGGACCTTGAAACATGAACATGGAGTGAAGTAGAGAGGTCAAAGATACAGCTTACCTGTGATTTTATGTCTATTTAGGGTCTATTTGCAATCCCCATTCTCTATCTGTTGACACATAATCCCAGTTCTGCCCTGTGGAGTTATCTTGACAAGACACGAACATACAGAAGTAGATTGAAGAAAGTGAGCATTGTTTGCCACTTTTCAGTGAAGGCCAGGCACTTAGGTATCTAGTCTGAATTTCATGGGCATGAAAACTACTGCACTCATTACTTTCTAAACAAGTTGTGATATACATGTCAAGATGATATTTCAAATCTAACATTTTAATGCCCAAGCAACACAATAAATACACAAAAGCCATATTGTGTTTTGTGTGATAAATTATTTTGGCAATTTCTGAGTTTTTGATTAAAAAAAAAAAACAATATATGGGAAAAATATTTAGGTTCAAATTAATCCTTATTATAGAATAATATTTATCTATTGCCTTTCTGTGAGGAGTACTTTCTTGGCCTATAAGGGTCAGGTGAACATCTAGTCTCCCTCATGTCTGTACTATCATAATATGTACTCTGTGATACTGTAAATGTATAACTGAAAATCAAATCAGTCTTATTTAGTGCCATTTCTGCCACTTAGCTGGTGTCTACCATACTGTAAGGTTTGGACTAATATACAATTTCTAAGAAAAGGCTAGAGAAATTCTTCAAATACATTTTAAGATTTATTTTACTGAGATATTGCCATTGACATAATGAGAGCTGGAAATCAATATAGTTAAAGAAAAAGTCACATATAGCTTCAAACTTTCAGCTAAAGATTCTGAAGCTCTCAAGTAGTCTAAGGCTGGCAAATTTTGCCAGATCAACATAGGCATTTCAAATCTAAGCTTAAAAAACAACCTGAGGGAGTAACGTTGTTTATGTTATGAAATGTGTACTGACACACAGCAGGAAACTGGCGATAATTGCTGTGTGCAGTCTTCATGTCTGTGATATGCCCACAATGCACTTAATATAAGAGAACGGCCAGCTGGTCCTGTTGAACTGAAGACAACAAGCTGTGCTCCCTTACCATTAAGCTCAGGAAAAACACTGTTCTTGAAAATATAACTTTTCAAAAGGACTTGAAGCATTCTGTGTTTTTTTCCCAAATATTTCCATAAATGACAGACTCTTGTAACTCTGACTGAGATCTTTGAAATAAGTTTCAAGTTGTAGTCAAAAAACATACCTGTTCTCAGAATTTATTTTACATACAAAAACCCCCATAGATGAACTTTTAATGTACTGTAAGGTGAAAATAAACCAGAATATTATTAATTACAATATCAAGTTTTCCTTAGTGGATGGGCTATATGTTACTGCTTCATGTTGAGCTGAGCACCACTATTTTAATAGCTGAGTTCTTGTACTTGGCTAAAATAACAGCATTTGCTATTGTCTTCAAATAAGGGTGGGAAATAAAGACAAAACCATAATTAGGATCACTGTATCCAAATATAGGGAGTAACTAGAGAAACCAGTGTAAAGTTATTTATTATATGTTGATCCTTTGAGACTCCAAATTGTTTCTGACTCACCCTTCCACTTAAATTAATTTACCAAACATAAAAAGAAAACAGTCTCTTTTGGAAAAATATTATAAGAATAACACCAAAAATTCTCATTAGTCCTCACAGTTTACATTTACTTTATATAATGCTCATGTTATAAAACAGAAAAAAACCACAGGTATTGTGGACAGTGTGTGGATGGAAATAAGCTGCCCTTTTAGAAGCATTTGTCCTCTACACAACTATTATTTTCTTCCAGCAGTGAATCTGTACAAAGGTTTCCTGCACAGGGAATAAATTAATAGATGTATTTTAAATGGACAAATATTATACTGCAAGCCATGCTCATGCTATCATGGCCAAACAGATGCTTGAGAAGTAGCATTTGGACATTGTTTTTGTAGAAACAAAAGGTTTATCACTGGAGTGGTATAACATTAACAAGAGTGCTGACCTACTTACACACCATAACACTCCGAGGAGTGTCTGGGGAGATAGGAGACCCTGGAGCAGGGCATGTTTTACAAGCCAAGTCATGAAACTATGACCAAGAGCACAACTTTCCTTGTAGCAGCTATTTATCGTTGACAGAGCAATATCAGGCAAGTTTATTTCCATGTCTGTACAGATATTTAAGGTTTAGTTGTCTAATTTTCCACTGATTTCTCTAGGCTTCCACCACATTCATTGGAGAGTAACCCACACATGCAATTTCTCTGACCTACTTTAACTACCTATCTCCAGATGAGATTAATTCCTCCCTGGATGTGCCTGCTTATCCCAGCTGCCTGTAACGGGAAGAAAGGTAAATAGCTGAGAGCTTGACAACTAACTTATTGAGATATGAGTGAGACTGATTCCCCCCCATGGTCTAAGATGAATACTTGCATGAAAATACTTGACCTAAGTCATGTAAAAAATGAGCACTAGCTGAATTGATATGGACCCTGTCCACACTGCATCACAGACTCTCCCTGGTGAGCAAATCGATAAACTACCCAGCTCTTCCACTTAGATATTCTCATAGTTTATCTCACGATGAAGCCTAGACATACCCAAGTGGAAAAACTGGATGGCATCACATCTACTCACCATGGTGAAAAAGTGATGGGAAAGGTGTACCCAGCACAGAGAAAACAAAATAGCTGAACTAATTTTACTCAAAAAAGTAAATGTCTGTTATGCGAAGACATCTTCTTTGGCACATTAAGACTGAAGTTCTATTTCAAATAGTTAGTGTTATTTCCTATAATCCTGCAGAATACATTTACCAAAGCAGTAAATGTCACTTCACAATGGTGTAAGGAGGTTACAAAAAACTGGGTGTATGTTATTGAAATTATACAAGAATACAAACAAATTTACTTTCAGGCACAGTTGCTTCAGCTCAGGGGATTCTGCTGTGGTGAATAACAAGGTGTGACAGTGACACAGAGTTATGCAGCTAGCAACACATTATCTCAGGGTAGCAATACAGTGCTACACCACACTTGTACATCACTGATGGCATATAAAAAACAGTCTGGTTTTTATCACTCTACAGATGAAAGAACTAAAAATCAGGTAATAAAATAGTTTAAACTAAGCTAAGTTTTGTATATTAAAAAACCCAACCCCCCAAAACCTAAACCCCAAACTCATGAGTGAGGTACAGTAAGATTTACATCCTATTAAAAATTCCATCAGCAAAATCCCCACAGGTTTTTAACTTAGTTTGAAAGGGAAAAAAAACCAGTTCCTGGATACCATTACCCATGTGTTTCCAATGCATCTGCTTCTTGGGCTTAGTTCCTTTTAACAGGTCAATGTGCTGATGAATTGCTAGGTTTAATAGCATTTCTGCTTGTTCTCACAGAATATTTTCTTATAATGTTCCTTCTGAAAAAAATAAAAGGTTTAGTTAGACTCAAGGTTTTCATAACAGATTATCTTGCTTGGGAGGAAGCATTAAATTCAGTTTAGTAGGGACAGAGGAGAGAGGATTTAAGGAGAGATGAATCTCCACCGTCATTCAGAGACATTTTGTTTCTCTCCGTCTCCTCTTACATAAATCTGCATTAAATCTTCATCTGGAAAATGCTGAACAAAAATGAGTGTAATTGTCTCTTTATGAAGCTGATCTTGTTCCTGGCTTGGTGCTCTGCACCCAAAGTCTAGTTTTCCAGTGGGTGCTGGACAAGGAACTGATATGTTTTCTAATATACATAAGAGATTCTAGGACTTAGCCTACCCAATGTGCTAATTTCCACTTCACAAATACAGGTGCCACATCCCAGCTCCAGAATTAGTGTTGTTCTGGTTTACATCATTTGGAGCTTAGCTCTTCAGAGGGTCTATTTTTGGCACGCTTCACTCATCCTAAGACACCTGGTAATTCTTCAATGCTCTATAAATATTTATGAAACCCCCCTGCTAAATCTTAGTTGCTTTCATGTCCAAGCCTCTCCTGTAAGGTGACACATGGCTATGTGACTTTGATTTCACACTCTTTCCAGAGGTTTAGTTCTTGATTAGATCCTACTCACCTGATGAAACAGTGAATCTGCAGGGCCTGCCCAGAAACCTGTGTGGTTTTCATAAGTCTGTGTACTATACAGCACACATAAATGACATGTGCTTGTTTTATAGCAAGGCATCAAGCCTAACCAGCTAGCGAAGAAACCAGAGCTGTTAGCAAATCTTTTTTGTATATTACTTGTCAATATTTGTATCAGCCAAGACTGAGGGCTCCAGTGCTTGTGCTTCACAGGTGCCCAAGCAAACTCCAGCCCTTGTCCAGCACCACAAGTGATGGGAAGTGGGATGAGAAGTGTCAGTGAGATGCACATACTTCACTTTTTAGAGACAGCACATCATCTCTGATTTGAAAGCAAAGTGGCTGTGTCACTGCAGTGGTGAGCAAGCAACACCATGACTCTTAGCTGAGCTATGTCTTTGCAGGTGAGAGCCAGGGCAGAATGGGACATGTCAGGGCCCCGGCAGTGGGAAGGCCTCCAACAGGGCATTGCAGTGACACCAAATACATGGCATTGCAGTTAACAGTTTGACAGACCAGGAAGAAGCCAAAAAAACCCACCTAAAACCAAAGGGAAAAACCAAACCAAAAATAAACCAAAACAAAACATAGGTAGGGTGCTTTTAATTTTAGATTTGTCGTAACACCATAAAATCATATGGTAAAATCCTGATGCTCTGATTCACTTGGTATTTGCATTGCTTTTTAAACCAACAGTTATAAATTCAGCCTGAATAAAGGTGAACAAGATGTGGTACACAGATATGCGTACTGAGAAAGTCTGACGTTATGATTATGCTGGAGAAACTTTGGGGTTTTCAGCATGTTATTGTTTTGTTAGTCTTTTACTGCTCATATAAACCTACACTGTTTCTGTAATTAATTTTACAGGCTCATACCTTTGACATACAGACAGAATTATTTCTGTTCAATATTCTGAGTTCTAGTCTATTAGTCAGCCATAATATATCCTAATATGCAAGATTGAAAACACCAAACCAAGACAAATAAAATTTATCCATACTTGTCTCTGTGTGTGTATACAATTCCCTCTTTTCTAAAGTTAGTTTTTGTTAAAAGATTCATAAAGCTATTTATTTTGTAATTCAAAAAGAGAAAATTTATTCCTGTGAGACTAGCAGAAAGCTAAAATAATGCTTCTCTGCAGAGCTTTTTATTCATCCCAATGCAGACAGCACTGAAAGCAGCTAGCGGAGGTGAGATTTGCTGGTGAAAATTAGGCTCTGAGCAGCAGAACCTGAGTATGTTGCCCATGGCTGATAATAGATTGTCAACATTTGAACATGTTAGATACTGAAAAATACACTTCAAACCACACCACAGAAAGTCTTTTTGTCAGCTTTGAATTTCTTTGACTTTTTTCTCTTTACTGAGAAACACAACCTTCCCCTAACTCTTCCTACCCTTGTTCTCTTTTAATGCTGAATCTTGGATGTGATGTGCTCAGTGCAGCCTGTGCAAGACTAGCATAATGTGAACTGGCATGTAAGATTTTCCTGCCTTTTTTTTCCTTCTGTCCTTCATATGGCTGCAATGCACAGCTTCCAGAGGTCTTTGGGATTTTCCAGTTCTCAGAGCTTTGCTGAGTTAATGAGTGCCCAGGGGCAGTCCGTGCTCCTTGTATCACCTGTCACAACATGCATACCATGCTGCATTAACTGCATTGTTTATGGTGCTTATCTCCAAAACTGTTTGACCAATTTTATCTCAGTGCATTGCAGGGGCAGGGGGTTGGGGGTGGGAGGAAGTGTCCAACTGGCTTGCAGATTGCTAGTTTAAATTTAGCAAGGATGGGGGAGTCTAAAGATGGACTTGGTTTACTGCTGTGGAGACTTCATTTGAGAGTCACTGGTCTCTTCATAATAAAGAACACTATTCTTCCAGGGTTTCACCATGTATCTACTTCAGCCTCTGTTCTCCCTTCCCTTCCCTTCCCTTCCCTTCCCTTCCCTTCCCTTCCCTTCCCTTCCCTTCCCTTCCCTTCCCTTCCC
>JANIJG010009895.1:68131-104985 GCA_024611175.1 Megaceryle torquata
CCCTTCCCTTCCATTCCCTTCCCTTCCCTTCCCTTCCCTTCCCTTCCCTTCCCTTCCCTTCCCTTCCCTTCCCTTCCTTCAACACTGTTTTCCCTCTTTACTTCACTTGGCTGTGGACACCTCTTCAGTGATGCACATAATAGTTGAGATAAAGTTTACTTCCAAATTCAGCCCAAGGGTTTCTGCTCCCACTTTTACTTTCTATATGGTCCTAAATTTTGCTTTGTCTACTTTCAAGTGAAACCCAAAACACCTCACAAGGAAAGTTTTAGTCAGCAGATTTGGGACATCTTGAAACAGAGCAGAAAGAACATGTTGCTGTTCCCATCACCCACCTGGCTCTGGTTAAGTTCAATGTTACAGTGCTGCTCAAAACGGAAGAAAGAAATTAGAACAAAAAACTAATGGAGGCTTCTTGGTAGCACAAAAGTCCCAGGGAAGCTTCTGGTTTGGCTGGAAGCTAATCTTATGGGATTAGGTCTCCATGTTTACAGTTGTGCTTAAAAAAGGTTATCTTGGAAGTTTTACTGGGGACAGAGCAGGAAAGTGTTTTAAAATGAAGAGCTCTCAAAGCCTAGCACATCTCAGCTGTTAAACACTAAAATGGAATGAATTCAAGATAATCAGGCAAAACTTTATGACCTTATAGAAGGCAAAGCCATGAGCAAGCACTTTGGTGCTTCTCATTCTGCACCAGTTTGAGGTCTGCTGATAGAGGTTTGATTTTGAGGGCAATATGCTGTCCCTAGCCTTTTTCTGTTCAGTGGACATGAATCATCCAGCCTCAGAACAGCCCATAGCTGTCTGCCTGTCATGACGGCACTGGTCATAGAAATACCATCACCCTCTTGCCTAACCCATATCCAAAAGAGAATGAAAAGTAAAGAAAAAGAAAATGCATTGCACGGAGCCACAGAGCATGGAAACCTTGGCAATCTTCAGTTCTCACCAAAATGAAATCTTCCTGTCCTATAAGAGGACAGGAAACCTAATAACAGGGACCTGCAGTCAAATCAACAGCAGCTGGAATGATACAGAGCTTCAGGCCATATTTATTTAGGGTTCTAAATATGGATATCTAACCTCAGGCATAAAGGCAAAGTTCAGAACATAAGCAAGCTTTAACTAATTTATTTTTTTTTATTAAGATAGCAGCTTGCTTATGATAAAGGGAATGCTTGATCCTACATTTATAAATAAACCCCAATAAAACTGTAACTCTGTTGTTACTGAACAGTTCAATACAGCAGGTTAGAAATATCCCCAAAACAGTCTAGGGTAGAAATGTTTGTGAAGCTACTGAACTTTCTTAGTTGGTTTTTTTTTTCAAACTGAAGGTTTACATGCTGCTGTCATTCACTAACCTTTCATGTATCAGACAGTAAGATATTTATTAAAATAATAAGATACAGGGACAAGAGAAAAATAGAGTAAGTCAGTGTAAGGTATGCTGTTTGTATTGTAACTGTCTAGGATATCTGTTCTTAAACATGAAGATGCAATATTATATCTTGGATTTTAAAATACATATTATTAAGTTTGAGTATTTAGTGTTTTTATCAATTAAATCAATGGGGGGAAAAAAGTTTTGTGATAATGAAAACTGATGTTAATGAAAAGGTTATCAGTAATGAGGATCTGAGGATCAAATAAAAGAACTTGGCTGAACCTTTAGACTTGAATTACAGAAGTGGGAGAAAATTGAATAGCAAGTAATAGCAATAACTGCCATTATAAACTAGAAATTTTTCATCAGGGAAGGAGAGAAGAAGAAACATACATGTGATGGTCAATCACACTCATTGAGATGCTGTAATCAAGAAAGCAAATACAAGTCTAAAACCCACCAGATTAAATATTTCACTGCAGATAAACAAGTATTAAACCATTGTACAAGCTGCTGTTACAGGCAATCTGGAAAACCAATTGCAACTCTGGTCAACAGTTTAAAAAATAAACAACAAAAAAAGTGGATTCCAGCTGCCATAGTTGTAGAGGAAGGTGACTCAGAGGGTCAGGCACTTTCTGTCATCTTGGGGGAGACTAGAAAGAGCTCGGCTTGCTCACTCTGGCAAAGAAAAGTTTGGATGGATCTGAAAAGGCTGTTTTTGTGCAGGCTAGACACAGGGGTTAGTGCTGTACAGAACAAAAAGCTAAGATAAAGGGTCTCCATGCCATGAAACCGAAGGGTACAGCTGTCTGTGAATAAATTTAAGACGTGAGTTTGAAGAATGTTTCCACCCTTCAGAATAAAGCTTAAAAAGGCTTAGAAATTGGGCAAATATCCACAGCATTTTTCATATGGAATGAAATAGATTTATGAATTGGTTTATGTGTCGTGATTGCTGGAGATAGCAGGGGTCTAGACATGATGACTCAGAGGTGACTTACAGTCCTGCAGTGTACTGAATGTTCCTCCTATATGCTGGGGCTTGAGGGGGTCAAATTATTTCATTATTTGCTACAAAAATACAGATTTCAACCTATGCAACAGACTTCCCAGGAGAAATAGGAAAAATATTTTACACCCACGTGTTTTTTCTCTCAGGTGACTTAGACTGAATGGTCTGGGATTGCAAGGGAATAGACTGAGGCTTAACAGTGGGTAAAGTCCTTCAAGCACTCCTCAAAGTCATCTTCCTCCTCAGAAACAGGTTTGAATATCTAGATTTATTTTAAAGCTACCTTGCTCTAAGTAACTTAGATTCTCTATATTTAAACTGTGTCCTGTGTTCAGAAAATAGATTTTACTGAACTATCCTTATTACTCTCCTGTTAATGCTGGATTTCAAGAGTTTGGAGCTCTCGATCATCTGTTTTTTCCTCCACTGAAACTAGTGCCTTCATCTGTACTTTTTTTGTCAGTCAAACTAGATATCTTAATTGAATGTGCCTGAACTCAGCTTCACTATGAATATGATGAGGAGCAGGGGAGGGAAGTTCACAGCAGGAAAATATTCATTTTCCACAAGATTTCCCCCTTTTGATATGCTGGCCCTTGCCACCTGTCATTCTGCTGCTTTTCTCACAGCAAGATGAAGAATTTTTTTGCTCACTACCAGTTGGACAGATTCATCACTGTACTGTCCACTTTATGGTTGACACCTGACTGGCCTGACTTTGTATTCTCTCAGAAAAATAGGATGCCAAGATATAGTGGGAGAAATGAAGTAGGACTTTGGTGTGTGTGGGAAGGGTGGTGGTAGTGAGTAGTTTCGAATGAATCCTTGACTTCATGCTGAAATATTTGTTGGTGCATCTATGAAAGGTGTTTCTTGATGCTGAGCCTTCATGAACAAAAGCCCGTAGGAACCACAGAGACTGTTTTCCAACAGCTTGTATAGCCATCTGAGGCACTTCTTTGGCTGTATCTATACTGTGGTTGCTGAAAACCTATCTGAGCTAGGATTAGGTTAAGTGACTTGCACAGAGGCAGGAATCCAGCTGGGGTAACACTGTTCTTATTCAGACTGAGCAAGCCACCCCTTTGGGAAGATCTGTAGCCCTTGCTATGGCAGCTAAGCTGCTATCAATCACAGCACAGTTGGAGCAGTGACTGTATTATAGACATTTTCTCTGTAAGGCATGATAAAGTTAGGCCCACAGCTGGTGCAGAAAGGCTGTTTGAGAGCCATGCTGCAGTGTGGAGCCTCCAGCCCCCTATGAATTCCTAAATGATGGAAGGGCAATATACTTGCACTGTTTGCTAATGCTTGCTCTTGTGATGCCACATAACAATAAATAGTTCTGCATCTTCTAGTTGATAAAAGTTGTTTATCTCCAGCTGAGATGTTGAACTTGATTTATGTTAGACTGCTTTTTCTATTTCTACTGAGTTATCTACAAGACAAACCACTCAAGGAATGGGAAAAAAGCTTTTTTTTTTTCTCTTTGTGTTGTTTTAAGGTCAGCCTCACTGTCTTTTTATAAGGATCTTGGAGATTAGATTTAATTTGGATTGTACCATAGCCCAAAGTTTTCTGCATAGTCCAGCAAAGGTCATTAGTAAACATAGCAAGCATGTAGGGCTAGATAAGGCATTACAGTATTTCCTAACCCCTCCTGCTGTAGAGGTGGGTTTACCTTCCTACAAACTTTTTTTGCTGGTGGACTGCAGTACTAATACATTAAATGTGCCTGGCACAGTTCTCAGAACCTGAGACCAAATGGCCCAGGGAAATGTACTTTGAAACTTTCCTGCCTTGCTGTGAAGGATACTCCCTATCTGTTGGAAAAGGTCCCTGGACCATGTGAACATCCAGCCCATGCTCACAAACTCTTTGGGGAGTGCTGATGGACCAGAACAACTGATGGTTTTGAAGGGAGGATGACTGAGTGCCCAGGCCTATATTCTAGTATTGCTAATTGCTAATAGTGACACAATCTGACTGTCCTGCACTGATGGAGATTTCAAAATCTCCAAGGTCACCATATTATGCTTCCTCTACCCTCATCACTAAGAGGTCTTCCCTGATATCTGCCCTAAATTTGGTGAACTTAGCAAGAGCAACTTATAACAATCTTTATAACAATGAAAGATTTTAATTTCTTTCTCAGTCCTTACTTTCCAAGCTGAACCACCCTGGTTTTTTTGATATTTTTTTCCTCTGTGGATTTTCTTTTCCACATCTCTTACTGCTCTTATTGCTCACATTTCCTTGCATTTTTTCTGACTTATCTTGAAATACAGAATGCAGTGCTCTAGGTAACACTTCACCAGCACTCTGCATGACAGAAGAAATATCTTCTCTGTCTTATTGCATACCCTATTTTTCTAACACTTCCCAAATGAAAGTTGCAGTAGATTGCAGCATCCATACCAGTTTTGTGACCCCTGTAAACCCAGCTCTTTCACCAGGACACGGCTGTCTAGCTGATAGTTATCCCCATTGATTTGTTCTGTAAAAGCTTGCCAGGAATGAACCCTTTGCATTGCATTGGAGGCAAAACCAGGCTAAATTAATCTTGTTGATTCTGGACATCTACATCACCAGATCATTTTAAAATTTGGTCGAATCTTCCATAGCTTTTGCCATCCCTTTTCTTCCATAGCTTTTGCCATCCCTTTAGCTTGTCGTTAACCGTTTCACAGCTCTACAGAAATGAAAATATTAAGAAAAGTGAGAAGAGGAGAGACTCATAAGGCAACTCACTTGAAATGCCTTCCCACTCTGTCTCTCTGAGTGTTTTTTAACAATCATTTATGGACTGATTTTATGATATTTTAAGTTAGGCCTAATTTCTTTAGGTAACTATGGGAATGGTGTGCAAGACAGCACTGGAATCCTCCCACTAGCCCAGCTATAATTTATAGACCAAGTATATTCTTCCTTTATCACAAGGCACGTATCCCATCTTGGTAGGAAAATCACAAAGTCAAAAAAAGTCTATCTGGACATGTAGTACTGGAGGTTTGAAACCTCCATCCTGGTTGAAACCATAGAAAATGTTTAGTCTGGAGTTTCAGTGAATATCTGTTGAGGTCATCTGCCATAGGGTACAGCTTGTCATTGCAGAAAATAGCTGGGTTCTGTTTTTCTGTATGTGGTAATGTTGTGCTTGAAGCCATGATCTTCTCAAAATCAATCTTTTCTAAATTACTGTTCTTGCTTTTTCCAAACAGGTAACATTTGTAAGCAAGGGTAATATCTTGTATGAAATTAGCTGATGTAGCTCTTATTTTAAATAAATTAAATTATTACTGTAACAGTAAAAAGGGAGGAAGAAATGGTTTTGGTGCTATTATGATAATGAGTGTATTAGAAATGCATACAAAAAATATCTTAGTGACTTAGCAATTGCTCATATAACCTGTTGTCTCTTAGGTTTTTGTGATGGTTTTTCTGTTTTCTCTGATGTGTTTCCCAAACTGCTGTGACCTCCATTTTCTGAAAGGACAAAACCTTGGGACTGTGAACAGCACTACATTCAGCCACCCAGGAAGGAAAAGACAAGGTGCTTGTGACAATTTGCTGCTCATTCCAGGTAGAAGCTTGTTACCTGAGAGATGACACTCATGGTGGGATACACTTTCAGTTCTGCCATTTGTCCTTCAGCTGTCTGTCTGCATTTTGGAAATCCAAAAAAGTAATATTAAGAAAGAGGTTGATTTTTTGCTGGTGCTTGACAGTTTGCATGTCAACTAAGACATGTAGGATGAGATGACTTTGATGGTCAGATGACTTTGGTGGTGACTCAGATGGAGAATAGGGCTAGCTAAAGATCTGAGATGCTGAAAAAGATGAGTAGACATAGAAACCTTAGTCCATCATGTAGTGATATTCAGTGCTGCATATCTTAACTGAGCATTTTCCATTTGCTTGTTGCTTTTGGGATCTGCTCAGTACACTAATTTTTCAATACATACATACTCCTGGGATCTGTTTACTGCACAATTGAGACTGCGAGAGAGAATGTTTATATTCAGCTGCTCATCAGGGTGTAAATCCCCTTGATTGAAAAATCTATCAGGTTGGCAAAAGCGTGAGGGCCTGATTCTGACAGCAACTGCATGTTGAATATTTGTTGACCTTCTTTGGACAAGACTTTAATCAGTCATTTGTTTTTGCAAGACTAAATGACTCAATGATCTTAAAGGTATTTTCCAGCCAGAATGATTCTATGATTCTTTGACAGTAAATGGTCCTTTGCCTATTTCTAGTCTTTTGTCATTTTGAAGAGCTCAGTGTGCAGTATGTGCTATTTTTATTCATGAGATGTGGTAGAAATTTAACAAAACTACTTATAACTGCAGTTCACAAGACTAATTTCCATGCCATGATGTAGAAGGTGATATATTATGTCTGTTGTTAATTAAACCAGAAAATACAGATTTAGGGGCTCTAACAAGTCAGGCTTAAACTAACAAAAGCCAAATTAGAGGCAAAACTTGCATTTTAACTCATCTGCTGTTCAAGTTTCACACTTATGACATTCAAGACACAATTATGAGATGCTATAATGTAAGTTAATCAGCTTTTAATGTTCAGCCACTATGCCACAACAAAAATTACTTTTTACAGTCTATTTATAATTTATTTTTAATTTTTTTTTTCTTTTTACAAAGGAAGAGCTTTCTCTCTTACTGGAGAGTTTAGTTTGTTTAGAATTCTTTATGTGACTATAGATGAAAATATAAAACGCTTTTCAATTTGGAGCTGTGTGCAAGTGACAGTCCTCCTTTCCTTCCTAGGCAAGGTCCCCTCATCAAAATGACACACTCCTATGTACTTTGTCTCCCTTCTAGATACATATCAAGAATTTACATGTGCAGATGCTCACCAGTGTTCTTGACATTGTGCCTGTCTTTCAAGTCAGACATTAGCAAATTATATATTTGGAAGAATACTGTTTGTACTCAGAATTTTAACTGATTGATCCTCTGAGCTCAAGCAGCTTATAGAGGTCTTTGTAAACCAAATCTAATTTCTAGTGCCTTTCTTTGTTTTTCTTGGAAAGTGCCATGCTTTAGGGGCAGGGCAGCATGCTAGACATATAACAGATGCTCTCAGTTAACCTCCCTCCCTCCCAAAGGGGAAGAGAAAGGGAATAAGGGAGAGAGACTTAGTGATTAGAAAAAGAAACTAGCACAGCTTAAATGAAAATAATAATTATAAAAATGGAATATATACAAATATATACAAAACCAGTATTGAAACCCCTCCCCCCCGATGTCAATTATATCACTGTCACCACTGATGCTGTGGAGCAGGCACTGGGAAGTCCCAGACTGGGCCCAGCAGCAGATGGGAGCTGTGTTCAGGAGCTGGATTCTGGTACTGCATTCAGGAACACACAGAGTGGGATTGAAGGGAGAATGGACAGAGTCCTCCTCAGATGCTGGCCATTGAAGAAGCGAGGAAAAGCCGCAAGAAGAAAGCAAGAGCTGAGCAGGGCTTGACCCTCATGATCCTTCAGATTTATACTGAATATGATGTGTGTGGGCTGGAATCCTTTGCTGGTCAGTTTGGGGTTACCTGTCTTGTCTGCTCCTCCCTGCAGGTGTGACCTTTTACTTTCTGCACCCTCCAGGTTGGTATGCAAGATCCAGCAGTGGCCTTGGTCTGCACACCAATCCTTGGTACTAACTCTAAATGGGCTGTTATCACTGCCAGCAGCAGACCCTGCCTGTGAAAACAGGCTGCTAACTTCAGACAGTGCAGAGTTACAAGAACTGAGCTGAAAAATAAAATCAATGACAGAATTAGTTCTGTTCTCACTCAAACCAGGACAGAAAAGAAACTCAGTTTTTCAATACATTGTGAAAGGAGATTATGAACATTTAAAACCTGTTATGTCCATGTACATCTACTCGCTGTTCTGTGCATAGTGGTATGACAGTCATTATGTAGTTTTGTATGGTCCTGCACTGTGCTGGGATAGAATGCACATTTTAAATCCAGGGCTAAAATGCTGAAACTTATTCTGTTTCTAGAATCTCCCAGACCTTCAGAAATGTGCCAAATAATGGTGTGACTTGAACCGAACTATCCTGCTCCTTTCCTCCTTCTTCCATGATCTGTGGGATCCTCCAGCCTTGAATAGGTGGGACTTTGCAGCCTGGAAAAGAAACAGCCAAGAGGTCATGCTGAACATGCTGTAGCATGGAGAAGGCTGGAAGCTACTGGTTATGGTCCCTTCTAATACAAGAATGAGGGACACCAGGCGAGGCCAGAAAACTGCATCTGAAATGAATCAGAAAAGAGTTGTGTGCACAGTTCAGAGGGACATGGAATACCTTGCCAGCATGTTGGAGATGTTAAAAGGTTATGTGGGCCTAAAAAGCAACGGGACAAATTTGTGGCAGAAGAATCCAATAAGGACTTCTAATTGAAAACGTATCACTTGAGACTTTCTGGCTCAGGGAAGTTCCTAAGCCACAAATTATTTGTCCTAGGAAGGTAGGAGAAACAATGTTTCTGGAGAAACATTGCTATAGGCTTATCTTGTTGTTACACTCTTCTTATGGCATTCACTAATGTCTGCTGTCAGAGACACAGTATTGGGAGAGACAGCTGCATGGAGGATGCTGAGGCTTGTACACATGAACAATGATTAATTAGTGGCATTTGTAGCTGATGGTATATGTTGATTTTGAAGGTACAAATTAAGTTGTGGGAAAACAGGAAAAGAAAAAAAAAGAAAGGAAAGGAAAGGAAAGGAAAGGAAAGGAAAGGAAAGGAAAGGAAAGGAAAGGAAAGGAAAGGAAAGGAAAGGAAAAGGAAAGGAAAAGAAAGGAAAGGAAAGGAAAGGAAAGGAAAGGAACAAGAAAAACTCTCCCCCATATGCAGCCCTGAAGAACAGTGGTAAGATGATGGTTGATTGTCTCTCATGGGGACTGACTCCAATGCAGCCAGCATCAAGGAAGATGATAAGGATTAATTTTGCCATGCTTTTCATTAAGACCTGCCCCAAAATCCCTCCTAGTTGTTCCTATCAGTGATATTATTAGTGCTGACTGGAGTGTGCTAATCAGATGCAAATGTTGCACACTGGTAGTTAAGCTTCTGCACATTTACTATTGCATCTAGCAGGGTCTCAGCATTACTATTGCTAAGGCTGAGAGGGTACCTTGGCCACTGGGCAGCAACGTAGTATGGAGGAGAAGGGGAGATGAGCACCTAGAGAGCCACCAGAAAAGCCAACAGCAGGCAAGAGATGCCACTTTGAAATGACCTAATGTTCAGTTTTTTTCAAAAATCAAATAATATCTCAAGGACAGAGAAAAAAAAGCATGTTGTTTTAAAGCATTTAAGAAAAATAAAAGAGGAAAACTGCACAGTCAAAAAAAAAAAGGTATATTGAAGAGGATTCATTTAAGCTACAGAACAATGGTTACAAAATATATTTTAAAATAATTAACAATTTTAAGTATTAGTTTGCCTGACTTAAAGAAACAAATGATGTATCCCCAATCTTCTTTTATAGAAAAACAACTGCTTTCAGAGCAATTTATAAATGAAAGTCTTTTATTTACTTACTATCCCAACAGGAGAAAACCTAGCCAGGCTTGCCAGCTTAACAGTCTGTACACTATTTGAGATCCTAGATACTGTTTTATCAAGTGCTTATAGTTTCATCTTGAAAAGACTAACAGACTTTCTATTACACAAGTGCTACCAGGTGCACAAAAGAAAAATACTTCATAATACAGCCTTATTTCAGGCCTGATGCATTGATGTCTTTTTAAAATATCAGAAAAGTTGGACTCTCACCTTCCCAGATCTCATGTGTATTTTCACTCTCATCGAGGCTTCTTCTGCATCGGAGAACATCTATCTATGGATGCTGAAGTCAATGAGATAATTTTTAAAAGCACCTCTTGACATAAGCGTGTGCCTGCCTGTGTTTACCAACTGTGTCTGTTTTTACCATTTTTGCATACAGGGGGTAATAAATCTTGGCTTAATATAAGTTACAGATAAATAGAGATAAACCTTTGTGACTAAGTGGATCAATGACAAGTGCGAATATACATCTGTGTTTGTGATATGTTTTTGAATATTGTTTGGATGCCTTGGTTTTATAGCCTTTTTTCTTTATACACTACAACAAAAAAAAAAATACTTAACCTCGGGCAAGGATATCTACTTACTTTCTTAAAAAGTGTAGCCTAAGAGATTCCTTGACTATTATACCTAAGGTGGGTAAAGAACTATATCACAGCTCAATGCATATAGGCTGACAGTGCTCATGAGCATACCAGACTAGATATTCTTGGTTTCAGCTGAGTCGTAGGTTATAAAAAAGAGTGTAAGAGTGTTTTTGTTTGGTTTTTTTGTGGTTTTTTTTTTTTTTTTTTTTTTTTTTTTTTTTTTTTTTTTTTTATGACCATAAGCCAGCACTCTCTCAAGTAAATATGAGGAACTGAAATAATACAGATACTTGCTACATGACTTACAGATGCAGTAAGGGATGTAGGGAGATCAGTTCTACTCCTTGTGTCTCTACCTGGGAGTGTTCTGGTTTGGGCAACTCTCACAAGAGCTGCAGAAGCTGTTTAAAAATCTGAGTTTATAGAGCTAACATAAAACACTAATATTTTGCTCCAGAGCTGAATGAAGACAGCAGTAGGAAGAGGGTAACTTTCTTAGTTTTCGTCCAAGGAATGAAACATTCGCAAGCTGTGATATAAATGAAAGAACAAAGCATGGCATCTTGGAGAACTCATGCTACCTTATGTTTGAGAATAACTCGCTTTTGGCTACTTTTGGACCCAGATTTTGCAGCAATATATTTCTTTTGCATCTGGTTTTGTGAGTGGCATGTACACCTATTACATGGCTCAGTGCCACAATACAGCTGAATCTTTTGAAAACCCTTCAGACAGCAGTAACTAACTTGATAATTTGACCTGAGAAAAGTCACAGGATCACATACTGAATCCTGATTACACAACTCTGAAGACGATTTAAGGGTTAGAGTGAAAAGACAATTCAGTGTGAAATTCCAGAGTGGTGCCAGAGCAGAGAGGATTAAGGCAGCCTTTGGCTACACAAGCAAAGAAGTCATGAGTCAAAGTAGGATGTAGTTTTACTTCAGTACACTGCACTGGTGTGCCTGACATTGGAATAATGGTTCATCACCAATAGCTTGGAAGATATTTGTCTCATCCAGAAATAGATGTGCAAGTTGAGTCAAGGTGAATTATCATGTAGCAGAAAGTGATTACACAGGGAACCTTTTAGATGTTTTCTGTCTGGTGAGATGAGTCTCATCTTTGCTGCATATAGTTTGCTTGCAGGATGTGGAAGAGTTGAAGGTTGGTCAGAAGAGGGCCATGAAAGGATTTAAGAGTAAAAGAGTTATAGTTACAGATTCAGTCTGTTATATTTATCAAAGAAATCTTGGAAGTGACTTGATGACAGTATACTTTGATGAGACAAAATAGAGGCCCTAAAAGGTTCTTTATCCTAACAGGCAAAGCCAAACAAGCAACCAGGCCCAGTCATCATGGAGACATGAAAGGCAGGTCCTGCTTGACCAACCTGATCTCCTTCTATGGCAAGGTGGCCCACTTAATGGATGGGGCAAAGGATGTGGATGCTGTCTATCAAGACTTTAGGAAAGCCTTTGACACCATTTCCCTCAGCATTCTCCTGAGAAACTGACTGCTTGGGGATTGGATGGGTATACGCTTCACTGGGTAAAAACTGGCTGAATGGCCAGGCCCAGAGAGTGGTGGTGAATGGAGTTAAGTCCAGTTGGTGTCTGGTCACAAGTGCTGTTCCCCAGGACTCAGTACTGGGAGCTGCTCTGTTTAATATCTTTAACAATGATCTGGACAAGGGGACTGAGTGTACCCTCATTAAGTTTGCTGATGACTCCATGTTAGGCGGGAGTATTTATCTGCTTGAGGGTAGGAAGATCCCAGAGAGATCTGAGCAGGCTGGATTGACTGGCTGAGGCCAATGGTATGAGGTTCAACAAGGCCAAATGGCTGGAAAGCTACCTGGCAGAAAAGGACCTGGGGGTGTTGGTTGACATTTGTCTGAATATGAGCCAGCAGTGTGCCCAGGTGGCCAAGAAGGTCAACAGCATCCTGACTTGTATCAGAAACAATGTGGTCAGCAGGACTAAGGAGGTGATTGTCCCCTTGTACTTGGCACTGGTGAGGCCACACCTCAAATGCTGTCTTCAGTTTTGGGCCCATCACTACAAGAAGGACATTGAGGTGCTGGAGCATGTCCAAAGAAGGGCAACGAATCTGGTGAAGGGTCTAGAGAACAAGTCCCATGAGGAACAGCTGAGGGAACTGGGATTGTTTAGCCTGGAGAAAAGGAGGCTGAGGGGAGACATTATCACTCTTTACAGCTACCTTAAAAGGAGGTTGTAGCAAGGTGGATGTTGGTCTGTTCAACCAAAGTGCAAGTGATAGGAAAAAAAGACATAGCTTCAAATTGTACCAGGGGAAGTTTAGATTGGATATTAGGAAAAATTTCTTTACTGAAAGGGTTGTAAAGCACTGGAGCAGGCTGCCCAGGGAAGTGTTGGAGTCACCATCCCTGGAGGTATTTAAAAAATATGTAGATGTGGTGCTTAGAGACGTGATTTAGTGGTGGACTTGACAGTTTTAGGTTAATGGTTATACTCAATGATCTTAAAGGTCATTTAAAGTCTAAATGATTCTATGATTCTATGATAAAAAGAACTAATGGATATAAGCTCAGGCTTGTTAAATACAAATGAGAACTTAAGAATGTGCTTTATTTGTAATCAATGAGAAACAAATTACCAGGGTTGGTAGCAGATTCTTAATTTTTAGATAACTTCAAATTATGACTGGATGGAAGATATACTTTAGCAAAACACAAGTTATTTGGCTTAATACAATCCATCACTCTTTATCTGCTATTGTTAATATGAGTATTAAATCTTTTCAGTCACTAAGGTTCCAGAACAATACACTACCTACAGATTTGCTCCCTTTTCTTTTTTTCTGTAAAATAATAAATGTAATGATGTTTGGTGGTTTGTTTTTTTGTTTTTTTTTTTCAACAGTGACTGTGGGAGGAAATGTGTCTGAGAAACTATAGTATAATACATAAATAAATAGCAGATATAAAATATATTTTAAAACTTGGCTTTACTTCCCCTCAAGAGATTTTAATCTAATATTCATTCTAATATCAGCATTTCAAGTCCTTCAGCAAAAGTCATGCTAATAGACCAAATAGTTTTGGATTCTACTTCTATTGCCCTGACACATTCAAGAATATTGTATTAAAACAGCAAACACAAGAGTAATTCCTATTACTATTCTGAGCAAATAAATTGCCTTGGAACCAGTGGAACTAATGCAGATGCCATTGTAGGGATTTGGTTTCTTCATTGTTTTACTTTTCACAACAATAATGTGACACCTTCCCTACCTCCTGCCATGGTAACCCATTAGACATCCCCTTGGGTCATTGCCTAGCTTCCCCTGTGTTATCTCCATTTTCCCTCTTTCTCTGGGAACAAAGGAGATCCCAAATGACCCATCATTTCACACTCATAGTATGCCTATGTCTCCATGGTGTCCCTTTCTCTAAGGCTAAGCAAAGGGCTGTATGTGGGTTGCAGTTGCATGTGTGCTGACCCATCAGCCAGCTAATCCACATGATGAATTTGTTCTGACCCGGTTGCTGGCAACTGCTGTTAGACTCCCTCTGCAACATTTCCCTCAGTGCAGGACATTAATTTAGATTTCCCTCAACTGCCTGGACACAGACTTTCATAAAATTTGCAGGAAATTATTTGTCATTGATATCTTACCTTTCTATCAGATGAGTTTGTAGTAAGCACATGATGGATGGCTGGCTGGATGGATGGAGAGAGACAGCAAGATCATGTAAGCTGCATTCCTTGGGAGACCAAACTGAAAACACATAAAGTATGTGCTACAGAAGACACTGACTTAACTTTTCTGGCCTGTAACATGTTTAAATCACAAATCTTCCATGGGAAATATGCTAATTAGTGACAAGCAGAACAGACCAAACTCCAGATGAGTTCAAGATGATGCACTGAATATCTGTATCTCCAGAAAGTAGTTCTACTTCTTTCCACAGAAAAGTACATTCTTGTTTTTCTTTGAGTAAGAGCATATCTCATACACAATCACGTTACAAAATTTCCTAGAAATATACAAATGTATTTCAGAAGTTTCATTCTTCTAACATTTATAGTCTGAAAAGTAATAACAAATTTTCTTTCAAATGGCTGAAAATCTAAGCTAAGTGTAGAGTTATGTGAAATCTATTTTTCTTTTCCATGTATTTTTCCTGAGTGTGTCTAATTTTTTGTCATCAGCAGAACCTATGAAGGTAACAGCATGGAAGAATTGATAAGATCAGGCCTTAAGTCTTCAGTGCTTTTAGTTTAAAAAGCAGAATTGGAGGCAACAGGAGTCTGTGATTCCCTTTGTAAACTCAAATCAACTCTAAATTAATTGTTGAATTACGCTGAGTTACTAGCTGCTCTAATATGTAAAGCATTAAGAATGTAAACACTGATAATGAAATCAAAGATATTGAAAACTGCTGCAGGCTATGTGAAGAACAACTTTACATGGTGGAAATACTTTCTGGTAGATCAACTTTTGTGGATCTCTCTGCAAAACCACTGTTAAAGATGTGAAAGTACAGATAATGAACACCACTATGAGGTCCACTTCTAAAGCAATGTCGATTAAGCCATATGTTCCCTGAGGTTCTTGAAGGAAAGGATTATAAAGTAGAGCCTAGAAAATCCAGATAATTGGTTTAAATGTAACTTGGATTTGAACTGATAAGGAATAATTGTCCCTGTGTATAAATATGATGACTTTCCAGTTTCTTGCATAGGATAGACTGGCATACAGAACTACATGGGGCAACCTAATTTAGGTATTTCTTATTCACTTCCATATTTTTTCATGGTTGTGTTTTTTAAAGAGACATTGTCATGGAAATGAATATTTGTTCCTCCTTTTTAGTTGATTTTTTACAGTCAATTTTTTTTAGCTAGAATTGGTCTCTTTCTGCCCATTAAGTTTTTTGGTTTTTGTTTTTTTTTTTTTCTCTGCCAGTCTCAGTGTCAGGTAGAAGGGCAAAAATATTGCATATTAGTGATAATGGGTAGTACCTCTAACCCAGCTGGTATGCTAGATGATGCTTTTCTGAGAAAATGTCACCCTCTGAGGAGAAAAGCAGATTTAATTTTTTTAAATTAGATAGATCTCTTCTACATTGCACACACTAAGGAATTTGGGCTTTTTTTCAGTGCTTGTCTGATCCTTTTTATATCATGAAAAATGTTATTTTGATTGTACCTGTTTCCAGTGGCTGAGTTTTGGGCTAAAATAAGGAATAAGGAATAGGTATAGAAGAACTTTGAAAGGCTCTATCTGCAGGTGAATATACACTTAGCAGTTCTCTCTCATGTCAAGGTAGAAACAAAACAAATGTTGGAATGATCACTTCCCTTGGCTAAGAGTCTTTCACAGACTGTATCAAAAGTGTGTTAACTGCCATGCTCATGGCTCTTCTGAGAAAAACAACCGAAGGTAAAAGGATATCAATACAGCTGTAGAGGAATTAACAAAAACTGAGTGACTGATTTGTTCATTTGGGATAAAGCAAACCTGTGACAATAGGCTTGATGAACTCAAAGAGCTCCAGCAACAGTCTACACTAAAAGTTAAAGCCACTTCTTATGAGTGAAGCAGATCAGATTTTGGGCCTGGATCTCCCACATCCCAGAAGCATCTGTAAACCTGTTTGGGAAAATACTGCAGGAATTTGACACCAGATCCACCAAAGTACTTAGGTTTATATCTTTCACTCAAAAGCTAAGTAGGAGTTACAGGCTTGATGTCTTGAGAAGTAGCCGCTTAGTTCAGTGTTGTGCTGCCATTCAGAGGGACCTTAACCGGATGGAGAAATGAGCTGAGAAGAATCTCATGAAGCTCAACAAGGATAAATGCAAAGTCCTGCCCAAGGGAAGAAATAACCCAGTGTATGAATGCAAGCTGGGGACAGCTGGCTTGAAGGCATCTTGGAATAAAAAAGCATGTGTGTCCCAGACTGGAACAGGCTGCCTGGATAGGCTGTGGAGTGTCCAACCTTGGAGGTACTCAAACTTTGACTGGACATGGCCCTATGCAAACCTGCTCTAGGTGACACTGCTTGAGCAGGGGGGTTGGACAATGACCCTGTGATTCCTACTCTGGAGGCTCCTGTACAGGACTAGATAGACAATGATGTCTGTTTTGTCTCCAGGCACATTTTCAAAGTTCTATAATAAATAATGGAAAATATAGTTAAAATAATTTTCTGCTTAGTTTTTATATAATTTCCCTCTAACTTGTTCATGACAGATTTTCATGTGGAACTTTCTAGTCAACACCAAGTAGACAGATTTCAGGCAGGGAAGATGCATTAGGCCTAATACAACACTTGTAATGTGAAAAGTATTGTATAGAGGAATAGCTGACAGTCCACCCTTGGGAAAATATGGAAATTGGGCATAAAGCTGCAGTTTAAACTTGGATTTCATTTGTTAAATTCCCAGCGGGTCAGTGATTCAGTGTATGCATTTAGATAACCAGAGACAAGATATCTTGAATATGACACCTTGCTACAGAATGGGTAACATGGGATGGACTATTAGCTTTCCTTCCTCTTCCTCCTATTAGCTTATCTATTCCATTTTTAATATATATCTATCAAGGGAAGAAGGAAAAAAAATAAAAAGGAATAATACATAAGCTTTTCATTATCATTGCTACGACATGCTACAAGCATATGCACAGGCTGGATCACCTCATTAAATTCTGGCAATGGGCTGTGCTCAGATGCCTCCCAAGTCTTCACAGTGCACAAGTGACCTTTTCCAGCCACTCAGTAGAAATTAATACAAGCTGGTACAAAACCAATACCAAAAAAATTTTAAAAGGATTAGCAAGCCTGCATAGTTCAGTGTGTCCTGCTCTGTCAGAGAGGAACATATAACTCTCATGGAAAAGGGTTATTTTCACCTCTCTAGTGGCAGCCCTGTGAGTGTTCTCTGTTATTCCCTTCCACTGCACACCTGATATTTGTTCGTAGAGAAACTCATGTCATTCCCCTTCTGAGTCCAGGTATTAAACCACAAAAATCTGCTGGATCTTTTTCTTTGGTTCTGGTCTTTGTCTGTTATATCACTGTCCCCCATCTTCTCAAACTCTTGTTTTTGATGAACTGTGTTCATGAAAAAGAAAGTGCGAGCTAGAGCTCAATAAAATAAACTAAATTGCAAATATTTTATTTAAACTTTTGGGGAAAATTGTCTTTGTATAAGATGTGAAAGTAATGAAAAAATTAATAATGTATGGGGAAAATCATCACTAAATGCATTGAGTGACTTATTTGAGGAATATTCTTCAATAAACCTTAGGGAAAAAAAATGCCCCACCTGCCATGATTCTAACTTGACATATGCCTACTTTCCACATACCAATCAAATCTTTAGATGGCGTATTTGAAGCTGGCATTGCAGAATACCCCACTGAACAAAAGGATTTCTTAGTAACAACCGTTACAGGTGATGACTCTAGGAAAAAGAGGCTCCTTGAAGATAATTTCTTTTTTTTGTGTCTTGCATACCAGCAGAGCATTATTTTGAGTGGTCACTTCTATCTTTGTTCCCAGAATACTTGTGAAAAGTATTTTTGAAGTGAGAGCCAGATTTTTTGAGGGAAAACCAAAATCTTCAGGGTTGAGAGTAATATGCTGCCAAGTAACAAAAACATTGCCAAGTTGTAACGGTTTGGTTTTTTTTAAATTGATGCTTAAAGCAATTATGTTACTATCTTGCTATGGCCTCTGTCAATGTGATGTAATGCATGTTGCTGCACAGGCAGGTTGCTGTACTAATTTTCTCTAGTGTTTTGCTTTGGCACCAACAGCATCCCTCATTAGTTTCTTTATTAGTACATTTAAATACCCTTTTAGCACCAGTAAGTCTGAAATGGCTTTATTCTTTGTTCAGAAATATTTGTGTTCAACATATTTCCTCTGTACTCCCTACAAGGTTCCTTACAACAGATGTTATGATGCAGCTGAAGGACTGTGAACCAAATTGTAGGTAATGGTCCATGCTTATTTGTTTTGTGTAAGCTGTGGTTTCTATAGCTACTGTACATCTGCCTCATGCCATTTGCTGATCCCTGTCTGTAGCTGTCTCAGTCTAGATATTTAAAACAGGCTGCAGTGATTATGCTCGGCACAGCAATCTGGTAATGGCTCAACATGTGAATCAAGCTACAAATTTGGAAACGTGTTTGAAAACAGCTGCTAAGTCTACATAGTAACTCTCCATACTACTGGCACAATGACCACTGCACCAAAAATTACAACACAGAGATCCAGTCTCAGCAGAAGATGTGAAAATAGGACTAACATTAAGAGCAATTAGGCACGGTATCAAGCTAGTGGCTAAATTGGCCTGCTACTGTGAGAACCCAGAGGCAGAGACAGCAAACCTCTCTGTATTCTTCACTTTTGCCACAAACTAGAAAAGATCCCTGGCTGACGGATATAATTCTGTTGGCAAAAAAGCTGAATTGATCCATTCTGCCTTTAGAACTTCCCAAAGAAAGTTGGGCTTACTTGATCTGTTTTTCAGGTCTTGCTTTATAATTGTTCATATGTCAGCTAATTTCAGTTACATTTGATCAAAAGGGTAGAGATCTCAAAGGTATTACATGCCTACAAACTACAGCTCCCTGGCTCCTTTTTCCCACGTAAAACACTCAAGCTAGGTCCTCTGCTAAGGAAAAGGCTGCAGTGCTTGGCTGCATTATTAGACAGCTGAGAATCCATCTGGGAGGCAGTCTCTAGAAACAGGACCTCTGAAGTGCTGCAATACATGAATCTGCTGGTTTTGGATAGTGCTAAATGCTACTTCAATTTTCATGGTAAAACTTATGGGGTTGTATTAATTTTCAGCATTTTTTTTTCTTCACTGAATTTTAAGGCATTTCTGGTCTTGATGGCAGCAAAATAAGACTTGAATCAGTTATAGTGTGAAAAAGTTTCTTTATATTCAATTAATAGGGTCATTTATTTAAAATATGATGAGAAGGTACCCAGCACATTAACTGCCTTCAATCACTGTCATGTAATATCTGTCTAGGTTTTATTAGTTCTTAATACTGCTCTTTCTGTCATAACCTGACATTATTGATTTTCTAAAAAAGAAATAGAGTAAAACCGAATGTTCCTTAACTCTCTTTTCACTTCTCAAATTTCAGACACTATCCATACTTTCTTTTAGCTCCAGCAGAGCCTACAGAAGCTGCAGTTTGTGAGGAAGCAAAGAATGCTTATTGCATAAAAGAAGTTGTAGCACTAAGATAAATGAAAATTAGATCTAGGGAGGAAAAAGAGAAAACAGATTCTTTACTCTGGGAAGAGGAGGGAAATCTGCAAGAAGAAAAACTTACCGAGATCTTACTTCTAGAGTAGAAGGCATTTTCTAGAACTAAATATGCACATTTTAATAATTAAATCAATGAGTTTGAGCTAAACATAGCCTAAGAAAGTAAAACCCAATCTTCTTTGCATATGAGGCAGAGGCATTTAAGCACACTTTACCCATGCAGTGTATTACCATGGGCCACTGTTTGCACTAAACATGCTGCTGTGGAAAAAGCCATGACTGTTTTGCCCCATTTTGCTCAGAAAAAATAAGTTTTTCATTTAGAACAAGTTTCTGTGGCTCTGCTTCAGCAGTTTATAACGTTGATGCAGCAATAAAGTGGCTGTTTTGCTGCTGGCAGGAGCTGCCCAAACTTCTTGCCCTTCAGGGAGCCAGTAGCTGCAAAGGGAAGATAAAGTTGTTCAGTGGCAGGGGTGGGGGTAAGATGGATCCGTGGGGTGCAGCAGAGCAGCTTGTGAAACACCAGCTGGGCAGGAGACGTGTGACAGCTCTCATCCTCCATGCTGTGCTGTTGCTATTTGGGTGTTGGTCAGGAACAGGTTGACATGTTGGGTCAGGAATGGTGCTGCTGCTGCTGCTGGGTTGTTTGCTCCCCTTAGGAGGCAGGTGGGCACCAAGGTATGGGAAGCTTGAAGGAGTCATTAGCGGAGTACAGTCACTAATGAGGCTCTTCTCCAAACAGAGGCCAACCGCAATCATTGTGCTCTTTGCTTTTCCAGGACAAAGGATGTTAAATGTGACTAATGTACACTTGTCAATTGGTGCAGGGTTCAATATGGCAGACGAGAGAAAGGGGTGGATAATGCCAATAAAACAGTATTTGCTGCATGAGGCAGCAACATTGATTTGGACGCATGGATCAGATTTAATACACAGTCTTTAATTTTTCCTCTCCTTTAGCAACATTTTTTCTAATCATAATACATTATGTTAGCCTAATATGACAAGGTGTTAAATTAGGGAAAAAAAGCAATGTTGGTGTGTTGTTTTTTTCTTTCTTGGATGCACAGAAAGTCATGGACTTCATAGCTCTTAAATTAATAAAATGCATTGTGATGCTGTAGCATCACAAACTGATTTTATGACGCTCTTTAAACTGGAACGCAAGGAAGAAAAGTTGTTTTATTTTTAATACAAGTAAATATGATTAAAATATCTGAAATAAAAGGTTTTTTCCTTCCTGCACATCACTGAAGGATTTAAAATAATTGCTGAGATATATCTACTTACTGGTATTCCTAACCCCACTGAAGGAGCCCATTAGTCTAAATTTTTTTTACATCTAGTTTTTACAATACTTTACAGAGTATATAATTACAGTTTTATAAACAAATGATACAGGCTTTCAGTTATCTGTTACATAATGTATCAATAAAAATGTATCAATAAAAAAAGAAAAAATGTTTATTACATTTATATAAAACTCTTCCTCCAGTGCTGAGCTAACTATGACACTTTCCCTGCATCCAGAGCAACAATGATCCAAAGCATGAACAGACTTAAATGCATTTACTTCAGGGAAAGGGCTATGACCTGTTTTAACCATATCCTGGAGACTAGTTTGACTGGCAAGTGTGTCAGAATTTGCAGGGTTGGTGCCTTAATCCTCCAGGCCTTTCAATGATATCTGACACTGTATTCAGTCTGTTAGGACTAATAAATGGCTCAGTGGATGATTACCTTTAAATATTATAGCTGTTCAAACTAAATTATTGATGGACATTACCTCATTTCTTTGAAGATAGCTTTTACTTCTATCATATTAAAAAAATAAACAAAATAACAGATGGATCACTGTCTTTTTTAGTCAAAGGAAAAAAAATGTTTAATTGAAACTGTGTATACTTTGTATGTGGACGCTAATCTGAATTAGAATGCTATTTTTTTCCCCCTTTTTTTTTTCTTATTCTTGTATTTGATTTTGCAATTCAATCAGTTTGGGGTTTTTTTTGTTTGTTTGGTTTTTTTTGTTTGTTTTTTTTCCTAAAAAGAAATTAAATAATTACCATAGATATGCTTTGGTGAATCCTTTGGTGAATTAAATTTGCAAACTGTAAGTAGATGCTGCATAGCTTAGCATACAAATGTTAACCTTTTGGTGCAAAGTAGGCACTTTCTAAAGGGGGTAATTTTTCTTCCTACTGTGTATGTGGCAGAGTGTAACCTGAGACTCAAGGTGTCACAAACATGTAGGAACACTGGAGATGGCTATGAGAAAGAAGAAAATGGTTCAAGGCAGTCAAAAGCCCTAACCCTGACTAATTGAGGAATACAGAGGAGCCAACAACCCTTGTCCTGGAAGAAGAACTAAGTAGCTACCTCCTTGCTTGACTGCAGGAGGAAACCTCAGGCTACATATAGTGAGTCAGTGAAGGGCTTCAAAGTGTTCAAAGCCAGCTTGCATACTGAGCAGAAAACCTACCTGATAAGAAAACAGGGAAGGAGAGCATATCCCCTTTTTGAGTTCATGTGCCTGACTCATAGGTGGATAAAAATGTAGCTTCACTGAAGATTCAAACACCACAAACCTTGCTTCCTGGATGGAAGCTGCAGGCACAGTGCCCAGCCCTAGTGCTGGGTGAGATCCTACCTTTGCTGCAGTGGGCAAAGGCTAGAGTGTGGGGCAGGGCTGTGCACTTACTGTGTATCACAGTAGTGAACAACCTGCACGCTGGGTTTTGCATAAAATTGATGGGGAAATCTAGGGAGGGCACCCAGCTTTCCATTAGCCATGGCATCAGGCCACCTCATATCTGTTCTTTCACAGTGTCAGGCACCTTGCATCCCTTCCCAAGCCTCTCCGAAGCTCTTGATCTCTTCACACTCTCTACCATACACTGGGATTCAGAGCTGGCATGTTGTGGGACATGGTATGGGTGTCCACTGCTTTGGGACAGTGCACTTCATGATTTTAGTACCAGAAGCACTGCTCCTTAACACAGCTTAGAGAATTGAGAATTACATTTCTGTATTTCAGATACCTACTCAAGAGGAATTATCCTACAAGGAACATCTGGAGTCGTGATAGATGGAGAAATTCCCCCTTCCTCCCTGTCCTGCTTTGACACTCCCCTTATGGAAGCAGAGTGAACCTGTGATGCTTTTCTTCACTGAAGGATGCAAGACTTGCATTTCAGGCTTTCTTGCCTTGATGAGACCACTGATCATTTTTAGTGTATGTCATGTGATTGTCATTTGCTAAACACAACTGAAACAAACTGGCAGTCAGAGTCAGAAGCTGCTTTCTGTTCCCAAACCCCACCCTCCTCAGTCAGTCACTCTGTGGGACCATATCTCTACTTCGAAGGGGGCTGATGATGGAGAAGCATATGAAGAACACTGAGCTGTTAAATCACTTAGCTCATCAGTTCATTCCTGGACCCTTGCAGCCAGACTACATATAAAACAGTTTTTGGGTGTGAGTTTTGAAGACTGTGTGTGTTTATCTTTTTCTTAAAAACAATCTGAGCTCATTTCTGAAGGAAACCAGCTCTTTCTAAAAGAAAACACATGACTAGACCATTTCATCCCACAGCCGACTCCTATTTTTGAGTGTAAACCACACCAAGTTTGGCTCCATTCATTCATGACAACCTTGCAACATCTTCCCAAAAAGCACTGGAAACACTGGTCGATCCCCTTTCCACACCTGGGCAGTGTAACATGTACTATTGGTACTGTATTATACACACAACTTTCCCGTGCACTGCAGCACAGACCTTTCAGTTCCTATGTGGAAATCATTGTAGCGTTGGACCAAAGGACAACCAGACAGGACTAAGATATACAGATGTGTGTGTGTGTTTGGATATGTATGTGTGTGTATATACCCAGAAGCACAAGCTGGATGTTTTCACAAGCAACCAGTAGCAGAAGCACTATTTCACATTTACAAGAGGAAGAGATGCCAGGTTTGCAGTAAGGCTGTATTTAACAAATCTGGGCACAGTGGTGCTGCTCTAAAATAGGGGTTTAAGACGTGGGAACCACATGCTTCTTCCTCAGCTTTTCTCCTCTTACTGAATCATATACAGAGAGCAAATGCTGGTCACTGTCTGCCTGCTTCCCTGCTTAATACACACATGGCCAGGCCTTGCAACTGCTGCTTGTGTTTGGACCAGCGGCCACAGGACTTGGTGTTGCAATATTTTGGGTGCTTTCCAATGAAAAACAGCTGTTAGGTCTTGGTGCTCAAGGGACACCCAGAGGAAACTCGATGAAATGAGTGTGCAGTGTGGGTATGGTCAGTCTGCTCTAGTAGGACCCAGTACAAAGCAGTTAGGGAACCAGCCACCTTGTACCCTGGTTTGGCCTGAGAACAAGCAACACTTCTTGGACAAAAGCCTTTAGCGATGGAGATGTAGCCACAAAAAGCAATAGTTCAGATGCTCAGAGGTGCCCTCTGAAGGTGTCCATCCTGTTACAATAGGAAGTCTAGAAAAGCCAGTGGATAACAAAGATGCCACAAATGGTTGAAGAAATATTAGCTCCCACCTCCCTTCTTGGTGCACTGCCTGCATAGAAAGGTAGGCAAAATCAGTGCAAAAAGACTGAGAGAAATGGAGTAGAAATTGCTTCTTCAGTTTTTGACTGCCAGTGAGCAATTTATAGGCAGTTTTGCTGGATTCTCAGAATAGTCTACCTAACATTGTGCATTATTAAAATAATTCTTCAGACAACTAAACAGTTCTTCACCATTACTTCCTGTGATACATTTCTTCTGATATTATAGGCAATTACCTGCTAGAAAGTGAATAATATAAGGTATAATGCCTCTGGTCACCTCTTTCCCACCACTTACGTGCTGTAAGAGATGATTTATGCACAACTCCAGCATTGTGTGCAATTCGTCATATGGATATTGTAGTTTCATTGGTACATGTGTTGTGGTCTCTCCCTTCTGTTTCTTTAGATGTCAGAAACAAGACTTTACCACTCCTTGTGATCTCAAGGCAAGTAAAAATAACTGCTGCCCTACCTTTTGAAGACGAATCTGGATACCGATTTATCGCACATTTCTTCCCTTCACTTGCTTTTCAGTACAAGACCCAGTATTCCTATTCCCATCTTTGAAACACAGGAAAAATGTTGAAATATTTTTCAGGGCAATTATATGTTTTTAGGCATTTCTCAATACCTGCAGAAAGAGGCATCACCTTCAGGATTTGATATTTTCTTTAACACAGCAGCCAGGCCCCCAGATCTCTAGGTAGCAGTTCTCAGAGCTTGAAAGTGCGTGAAGGAGGGCAAAAAGAAGCAAGGAGCCCAATTCAAGGCTGGAACCTGTTACTTCCCCTTAGGTAACATCCTACTCATCAACAGCTCTGGTCAAAGAAGCAGTTCCTGCCCCTCGCTGACTTCCTGAAGGTGCTCTGTCAACCCACCATGGGTCAGCCAACTGGCAGGAGCTTGCCTTGATAGGCTGATGGCTCACATACCAGTCATCTGCAGTGGGGCTGGAGGAACCTGCTGAGAAGCATTGCCCTGCTCAGTTAGCTGTGCCTTGCCTAAGTTCAAGGCCTCTTGGCATTGTGGAGCAGCTTGTTCCAAATGCCACTCTTTTGCCAAAAAATGAAACAGGGTGGTATTTGATACGTCACCACTCTGATCATTTGGGGATAGAAGATATATCCCACATTAGTTCAGGGAAGCACTTGGAGTTGACAGCATTGTCCTAAGGTTACTGAATCAGAGCAGATGTATCTATCTCAGACAGTCCAAACAATGAAACTCTGAGCATCACAATCCAGGCTTCCTAGAAAATAGTCTTCTGGTCACTTCTTCAGCTGCTGCTTACCATTTATGAGAGTATATGCTATTTTGATGAATAATTCACCAGTTACATATATTACAGAGCATTAGGCTCCCAGAGGAGTTCAGATGTTCTTTCTCAAATTCCCAGAGCAACTTGAAGAATTCCCTCAGGTCTACCCTCCTTTAACATTTCCACACTAAAATTCAATACATGAATGACTTAAAGACTGTAGAAAATGATTGCAGATACAATAATTTCTTCAAGCTTAGAAGGATCAGGTTTTCTAATTCATATTATTTAATTGAATTCCCAGGAAAGTATTTTTGTTTTTCAGTCTTGCTTTTTCAGACTTGTATTAGTTATGTTGTAACATTTACCTTATGGCGTCTTTATCTTTGCTTTGATATCTTATTTGAAACAGTTAGTCTTTGAATCAATAGGCTGTTCACAAGACCAAAGGAAAAAGGTAGCTAGATTGTGATCCTCAGACTGAGGAGACAGTGAATCCTTATCAGGCAACAATAAATTTCTCATTATGAATCTCAGTTTGTGATTCTTTCTCCCCAGTATCAAACAAGACTAGCTTTGATACTTTTCTTGGTTCTTTTGAGGAATATAGTACTTTGTTTTGTATAAAACAGATTAATATTGAAATACATTCAAAATATAGAGTGGAAGGGAACTCATCATCCAACAAAAAAATAATGCAGGAAGTGAAGACCAGGGCTGGCCTAAGTTGCTTTGAAGTTCCTGTACTGCTCTGCTACTCTTTATTGAAAGGATTGAAGCATTACATCCAAGTTTAGAGATTCTAGAGAAGAGATGTAAGGTCTCCAAATTCCATTTCTTCAGTTAAAAGCGTGAGTAGGTTAAAAATCATGCTTGTTTGTATCTCTGCTATATTTATTTAGTCTGAGACAGAGCAGAAGCATTGCCCAATATTAAGGTTTCCTGTACCACATTCTGCTCAGCCACTGCTGCAAATCTTTCCTTGGAAAATTTTGTCACTGCTGGGAAACGAGCAATGTTATCAGGAAGGGAGGTTTACCTTGTTTTCAAAGACTACTGAGTTGGCCTAATTGTAAGACAGGATAATAAAACATACATTATTTCACAGGAAAGATAAATGCCTTTTTTTTTTTTTTTTTAATTTTCCCTGAGAAACCCAATATATGGGCCATAAGCTCCAGCAGCAGGCTTGCCTAACTCCTGTGATGAGTACAGAATAGTGTTGGAGGGTGTAAAAGGAAAATCCATGGAGGGTTCCATTTGGTACCAAAAGAATGAGACTAATATTGTACAGAAAATCTCTCACTGTTGCACCAGCACCGGTCATTCTCTGATGCAACACTGGCAGTAGGGCTCCTCAGGACTGGGACCCGGTATTCCTGCATACCAGCAAGAATTCCTGCATACCATCTGAACCAACCTGTGCTGGGACCTGCAAACTTGTGGGGGGGAAATTAAAGGTGGATTTCTGGATATAGAAGGACCCAGAATTAAAGGGTGAATGGGGAACTGTGCATTTTCAGCCCACATTATAAAAAGACCAGAAGATCCAGGGATCAGTACTGGGCCAAGTTCTATTCAACATCTTTACTTGATGACCTGGATGAGGGGATTGAGTGTACCATTAGTAAATTTGTGGATGACATTAAGTTGGGGGGGGGGGGGAGTGTTGATCTGCTGGAGGGTGGGGAGATGCTGGGGGGGGACTTGGACAGGCTGAGTCAAGGGGCTGAGGCCCGTAATATGAGGTTTAACAAGACCAAGTGTAGGGTCCTACACTTTGGCCACAGTAACCCCCTGCAGTGCTAGAGACTGGGGGATGAGTGGCTGGAGAGCAGCCTGGCAGAGAGGGACCTGGGAGTACTGGTTGATAACTGGCTGAACATGAGCCAGCAGTGTGCCCAGGTGGCACTGAAGGTCAACAGCATCTTGGCTTGTGTCAGGAATAGTGTGGCCAGCAGGTCTAGGGATGTAATTCTCCTCCTGTACTCGGCAGTGGTGAGGTCTCGTCTCAAGTACTGTGTGCAGGTCTGGGCCCCTCACTTCAAGAAGGATATTGAGGTGCTGGAGAAGGTCCAGAGAGCAACAAGGCTGGTGAAGGGACTGGAGGGAAAGTCTTATGAGGAGAGGCTGAGGGAGCTGGGGTTATTTAGCTTGGAGAAGAGGAGACTCAGGAGGGATCTTATCACTCTCTACAACTATCTGAAGAGAAGTTGCAGTCAGGTGGGTGTTGGGCCATTCTCCCAGGCAGATAGTAACAGGATGAGAAGGCATGGCCTGAAGCTGCGCTAGGGAGGTTTAGGTTGGATATCAGGAAGCACTTCCTCATGGAAAGGGTGATAGAACACTCAATGGACTTCCCAGGGAGGTGGAGGAGTCACCATCCCTAGAGGTGTTTGGATGTGGTGCTTAGTGACATGGTCTAGCTGATGTCATGGTGTTGGGTCATAGGCTGGACTTGATGATCTTGGAGGTCTGTTCCAGCCGCAGAAATTCTGTGATTCTGTGAATTAAATCTTTTAAACTTTTTGTTGAGATTTTTCTGACTTAAATTCCCAGCAGCACCTAGTATCAGTTTGTGTTTATGAATACAAGAAATACCTCCTATGTTATTTTTTTAAGGTGAAGCAGCTCACTGTGCAGTGCACTGGCCAATGCCACTGCCTTGTTAGAAATGTGTAGAGGGACAGTGTCAGGTCACACGAAATAAAGCTCTTAGGATTTTTATACTTGGAGTGCTACATACTCTTAGTTTCCATTACCATCTGCATCAGCAAACATGAACTTGCTTCTTTTGTACACATTCAAACTGGTCATAAATTTTATAGCCAAGTTTACTGAACTTTCTCATACAAATGCTGCAAACAGAATAACAGAGCACACCAGTTCATGTTTCAAAGGTGACTCACATCAGCTAACAATTTATCATGGGATCTTTCACAGGCCTATTTTTGGTCTGCTTGCAATGCACAAAGCCTTGCTGAAGACTCCCAGGTGTTCTGGCTCAGGGCAATGGGATATGGTGGGGATTGCCCAGAAAAGAGTGGATGTGCTCATTAAAAATGATTTCTGGTATGAAACAGAGACAAGTGGCAGTTCGAACGTCTCCTTGTTGTGAACCTTCTCCCTGTGGAGGTAGGATGTGCAAATGTGGCTCAGAGTAATGATAACTTCTTAGAAAGAAGGAATGCAGGCTGGAGGCAGAGGAGGGATTTTTTGTTTCTGCTCTGTACATGAGTATATGAGTACATATTTGACTAGCGTAACTGAAATTTCCTGATGATACTCAAAAATTTGCATTTGTGAGTACACAAGAGGAAGGGGTATTGGCTAATCAAATCAATAAAATGCAGCATCACCGTGGGTGGATTAAAATGTAATTAAAATGAGATTTCTCTTTTAAAGCTAATTTTAAATACGTGTCTTCAGATGGTAAAATTCAGCATAAATTTGGATGGGATATGAAACTCTCTGCTCAGGATGCTGGATTAAGAGGTGGAACTAAATGAAAATAATTCCATTTTCTATTAGGCTTTATTTTTACACTATGTGACTAGATTTGATTAACTTTTCTTAGCAACATTAAATAAAGTGGACATCCTGTCATATGTCACTGATTTCTGCAAGTAAGGAAATACATGCACTGTGTATGTTCTTTAACTGCTTAAATACAGATTTTACTGGCAAATAAATGAAACCAGATGTTTTAATGGCTACAAAGCTATATCAGATGGTCTAACTGCTTGTTTTTATGTTTAATACTGGGCTCCACACTTGAAACATGAGGCTTTGCCTACCTGGTGGTTGCACTACTCACTTTGAAACTCAGAGACAATTGCATGTGATGAAATTTTAAAAATATTTTTTAACAATATATCTCTATTCCTGTTTTATATGGGAATTACTGTGTCTACATATTTTGTTGCTCAGAAATATATTAGTTTGTATAAATGACCAATAAAGTTGCTAGCAAAAAAGCCCTAAAGCACGATAATTACTGCTAACTTAATCTGCTTGCCCTTTCTATTTCTTCCAGAGAAGCATTCTGCAACAAAGTGGAAAAGCTAAAACTTCCCCCTCTGGAAGCCTTTTAAAAGAGAGGTTATAAATGTTTTATATTGCATCTCAGGGTATTATGCCATTTCCCCAGGAGGCCAAGTCTTCAATACGCAACTCTCAAAGTGCTGTAGGTTAGTTACCAGCTTCCTCATTTACTGTCTGCGTGATCATGATGTCCCTTACCCTAACCACGCGGTAATGAGTGGCAAGGAGAGTAATGTCTTTGGCTGTACGAACACCTCGCTAAGAGACTATTATAGTTGCAAATGAAGTGATCTTTCTGTCACTGGCATTTTTTTCTTACATCTTGATGCTGCTGATCAGCATGAAGAGTCTTTACAGAGAACTCCCATTTCTATCCTATGGGTCTTTTTCTATGGTTATTGCATTTTAAAAAGAAACAATTTTATAGACTGGCAAACCTTTTTTTTTCTCCCCAAAGGTCTGTCTTTCACCCTCTTTCTTAACAGACACACAATTCCTAGTAGTTTTACAGCAAAATGGGCAAGTACATTATGCATTGGTCAGGTAATAGAATTTATTTATTTATTTATTTATTTTAACATTCTGCTTCTGGCTACACTGGGACTGATGCCACAGTTCTTTCTTGAGGAAAAAGAGAACTCTGAGTGAGTGTACCAAGAGAACTCTGAGTGAGTGTACCAATTTTATGAGTGATGCCTGCCACTTAAGTGGAGATGTGCGTGGCTGGGGACTAATCTTTTGTGTCAGCCTAACAGTTCCCTCTGGAAAACCCGGGGCTGCTCTTGCCTGACTCTATGTAGTCCCAATAGGCAGCTCTCCACCTCATGTGAGACCTAACTGTGTAGCACAGCCTCGAGATACCATTCCCTCTCACTTTTGCCACGTTAGGCTCTGTGCTGATATTTTTATTATAAAAAAAACTTTGTAGAGGGCTGGCACAGATTTGGGCCATGATATTTGCAACCTCTGGCAGTCAGTAAGGAACCAAATGCTTTTAAATATATCTTGGATATGGCTGTGATCATGGTAAGGAGAACTTTCACTGCTATGAAAGTGACACATATAAAGTAATTTGATAATACTGTTCAAATTTTAATAGTCTTTGTTAAGCTTCAGAGTTAACATCTACAGGTATTAATGAGGACAGTTCCTATCTCTTAGAATTACTGCTTGGAAACATTTGCATTTGAAGGTGACCTCTATAACTAGAGGTGAAGTATTAATGAAGGCAAATTCATTAGCTAATTCATTAACTAATTCATGGAAGCTAATTATGCAGGAGCTAAAAAGGGGTTGTGAAATTACATATTGTGGTTGTATTACTGCATTAAACACTAAGCTTTGACTTGTGTAAACAGGCCTAGGTCACCAGACTACAGACAGCTCTTACTGATGAAAAGGGATGGAGAAATTAATTGTATTTCACAATATCATTTAATTAATAAGGTTTGGTTTAATGAACAAATCTTGTACTAAAAAAAAAGCACATAAAGATGAGTAGTAGCAGTTTCGTATTTATATAAATAAAAATACAGCCTTTAAAGTTTAATTTAATAAGCACTTTGCAAATGCTGCCAGTAAAAACTCAATGAGAATATATTATAATGAAACACTAACTGTATTTTACAGCATTAAGTGCTGTTTCACACAGCTTTGTAAAAACATCTTTTAATTGAATGAAACAAAAAACGTGGAACTGGTGTGACTGTCTTCATGAAGAAGGACTACTTGAGGTGTTACTAAATAACTATACTGAAAACCATACTTACTACTTAGGTGATCGTTGGCTTATTAATGGCCTCTGGGACACTACTCATAAAATCAGTTTTCTTCCATAGGGTGGTACACCCAGAAGAAAGTGAACAGATGGCTCCTGTCCATCACCTATTTCACCACTTAAGAAAGATTTTTGTATAGAATTTTGAAACTGAAACTGCTATTTGTTCTAGACTTCTGTTCTGGGAATGCCCTGAGAGGCTGCTCTGACAGTGCAGGGCAATAAAAGTACACATGTGGGCTCCAGGAATGCTGGGACAGTCCTCAGGGAAGACTACTCTTTATCAAAATCCACATACTGACAAGTGTATGATCAGGCAGTTCACTGGAGCTATTGGACTGACCCAAGTGCTTCCCTCTCTGAATGAAGAAGAGAAATTCTTACCCAAAGACATTGTCCAGAAGGGACAAACCATGTCTTTCCAAGTCACAGAAGGCATGTAGAGCCAGTCTGTGATTAAGCACCATCACAGTCCAACCGCTCTCTCATTTCATGGTTTTAATTGGCAAATATGCATATGAACCAGGCAAAATCATTTGGCTTCAGGCATTTAGCAGGCTGATGTCTTCACATCCTTAAAAAACTGTGAGCATTCTCCAAATGTTCCTCCATTTGCTTCTGCTCTGTAAGATCCCATAGCACAACCTCTTCCTCCAAAACACAGAAAAAAAGATGTGTAAAAAAAAGAGCAAACTGGGGGCAAGACTTGAGTCATAGGGGTGAATCTTCCAAGATAACAACTTGCCAAGCACAGGGTTGTAGTAACATGAATTTCAGTTTGCCTTCTTCCTGAGCCAACAGGTAAAACAATCCCCAAACTGCATTAGTTGGCCTTGAAGTTACAATGTCTGGGAATTATTTCAGTCTTTCCTAAAGAGATGTGTGTATGTTTAATTATATATTTGACATATACATCTGAAACATATATATGGAAAGCAAATTTGTGTCATGGTTTGATGAGCAAATCATATTCACCTTGGTGGTGGAATTTTTAAGGATGTTTAGCTGTAGGGCAAGATGAGCCTTAGGACTTACTGGGGCCTTTGGCTGACATGAAAGTCTAAAAATCTGTCATAAATCACATTATTAGAGGAGTAAACTATTCTCAGTTTAATAAGAAAATAATAACAATTGGGTTTAGCAGCTCATTGTATTAAACATCCTTACTAGTGATGAGTCAGAAGACTTATGAGATAAATTGCAATTTGCTCTCGGAGTACTGAAAGTAATGCAAGTGAATCACCTGCTCTCTCCGAGCCTTCCTCCCCCTTCATGAATTAAAAGCTATCATTGATGCTACATGATCATAAGCACTTGATGCACTTGAGCTATTTCAAGATAATCGAGGTGCAGTGTCCAAAGAAAGCATATCTAGTTGTTTTCCTTTGGAGTGGATTCAAAATTTACCAAGACACAATACAAAAGGCTTGGAAAAAATAAGCCTCTACCCTCCTCTACCTCCCACTGCTATGTGTTAAAGCTCTTTTACTTGTAAAACCAATGCATTCTTTATGTTTGTGTTGCTCTGAAGTTCAGGACAAGCTTATTTTGCTGGCCAGGAATATGAATAGATTGCTCAGAGAAACCACCTGCTCTAAGTACTGGATATACCATTCTGAGCTCTCAGTTGCCTTCAGATACTTCATGCACAGCTCCCACAGAACCAGACCTTGGGAAGTTCAGCTGTTTTGATGAGGGTAATGTAAGGTAGCTAGCTGGGAAAAAATGGGGAGGAATGGAGCAGCTGCACACCTGCCTCACTCAAATGCCTGCTTACAAGTGCTGCTGTGTACTCAAAAGAGCCCAGCTCCTGCAGAGAATAAATATTTGTTACAGCTAACAGACATCTTTGCATAAAATTAGCACATTTGGAAGCATGTGAAAGAAAATAAATGAAAGAGAAGCAGTACAGTGTTTACATTACTTTGATACAAACACTTAAAAGCAAACTAGCCACAGCCTTTAAGACTCACTGGGCCAGAGCATTGCCCAGAGGTTTCTGCAACATCTCTTGCACAGATCTTTTCATCAATTTATTTATTAAAAGAAAGCTCATGAGCCACTTCACTGCTGTCATCCTACACAGAGAGTTTGCTATGAGCACAGGTGCTGTGGTGGCTGAGGAACTGGGCACACCTGACTGTCCCCAGGAGAGATGGTACAGCTGGGCTGGACTTTGACAAGGAGCCTTGGACAAAGGCCAGTGATATTCAAAGGCCCATGAGTTCCAGCAGAAAGCATACTTCTGGTACAATCTAAAGCATCTGGGATGCTTTCATTGTCTTTCACCACAGTCCTTTCAAAACCTCACTCATGGTCACTAAGTTGGATTTTCTTTTAAAATTATCTTTGAACAACTGTTCTGTCTTGTATTAATGTCTTAATATTTTCTTGAAGAAAATAATGCAAAAAACAAAGGTATCTTTTGTTGTTATTGCTGTTGGTGGTGTTCTTGAAAGAGGCATTTTCTCTAGCAGAGTAAAATCTCTTGCAGAGTGCTGTATTGCCACAGCTAGACTTCACTACACAAAACAATGCATTTCAAGCCAACCTGGGTATCTGCACTAACCTGGAGGCTTTCCCCCAGTTTAGCATGTAGTATTTAGCTGCCTGAAGAAGAATTCTTAGGGCTGTCTCAACTTATCTAATTTAAAAACCTCTTCCTGGCAGAGTCCTATTATAACATTGAGTACTTTGTGCTAGAAGGTGCTATTTACTCCATGCTAAGTATTGAAGGAGGAGGCTCAGATGTTTGGGGGATTTGTTACACTATTCCGAAAGCACTGGTACTATTAAAGCAGCAAATGTTATTGGGGAGCTAACAAAGAAAGTGCAGTGTATCAGTCTGCACAGCACTAGCAGTATTTATTTTGCAGTAGCATTTAGATGCTCCTGGAAGAGACTAGCAACCCAACGTGCCAGGCAATGTGGAAATACAGAACAAAGCTATTCCCCACTCTAAAATGTTCGCAATAAAAAAAAAATTATAGCATGCTTCTAAAAACATTAGGAACAACATATTTAGAACATCTACCTATTCCTACTTGACAATACTTTATTTCTGAGTCATAAACTTGTCATCTGACCTCCGCAAACTCTTTTTTTTGTAGTATTCAGAAGTTCTACTTTGTGTAATCCACTAATAAAAACAAAGTTGCAAAGGAAATCAGGGTGCGTATCCTGCCTTTTTCCTCCCTTTTTCAAAGTCAGTTCTATGTGTTACTACGTTGTGCTACCAGGAAACTGTCAACTGATGGGCTAAGGAGAGCTCCCACGAGTGTCTAGTGAAATTACACCTTAGAGCATTTTCCTTGTCACCGCTAGAGCTCTGCCTCCCCAAGAAAAAACTAAATTATCTCTGCCAAGAATGATTTTTCCCCAGAGCTCAAGGAAATACCTCTGAAGATCCTGTTCTCCTTGTTGGAGTGCCCCAGGTCATACTGTGGGTCAGGCATTTTTGTGGTTTTGGAATAAGGATGGAGCTCTAGTCTTCCCCTGTAATCAGGCTGGTTTATGTCACTGTCTGTACAAACCAGCCACAAGTAGCCAGGATAACTGGCCACAAAAGAATCTTTGGCAGCGTAGAGAGACTCTCTCCAACATCCAAACTCATTCTTTGCCAGTCCACAGACAATGCCATGGCCCCAGATGCAGGAAGGCCAAAGAGCTATTACACGATATCTGACATGGCCTCCTACACCCCAATGACTCTTGAAAGCTGTGAAACACTGGCATATAATGCAGATGACTCTCTCCTTTATAGCCCAGTAAACAGGCAGTTGTCAAAGGTTAGGGCTGGGCCAGACATTAGACAAATGACAGACACTCTCTATTAGCCCCTATCTCTTCCCAAAGGGTAAGAAAAAGGGAATAAAGGAGAGAGATTTATGAATTGGAAAAGAAATCTAAAACAGCTTTAGTGAAAGTAATAATAAAAAAATAGATTATATAGAAGTATTATAAATAACCAATAACAGACCAAACCCCCTGATGGCAATTATGTCACTATCACCCCTGATTCTGTGGAGCTGGCACTGGAGAAGTCCCAGATTGGACTCAGCAGCAGATGGGAACTGGATTCAGGAGACGGATTCAGGAATGAACAGATTGGGTTTGAAGGCAAAACGGACAGAGTCCTCCTTGGATGCTGGTCATTGATAAAAAGCTTGACCCTCGTGATCCCTCAGCTTTATACTGAATATGACATATATGGGATGGAATCCCTTGCTGGTCAGTTCAGGGTCACCTGTCCTGTCTGCTACTCTCCACAGCTGTGGCCTCTTACTGCACCCCCAATGTACCATACAAGATCTAGCAGTGACCTTGGTTTGAATAGGAGCAAGTGTGAGCAAGAGCCGTTCTGCACACCTATCACTGGTATTAATTATAAACATCAAGGGTTATCACTTCTAGGAGCAGACACTGTCTGGAAAACTATGCCCTTAACTTCAGAAAGTGCTGTTACTCAGACTAACTGAGCTGAAACATAAAATCACTGAACAGAATTAGTCATGTTCTAACTCAAACTGGGACAGCAATACAGGACAAGCAACACCAGGTCTTAAGTCACCTTTCACAGAGGTGCCTTCACTCCCTAGCTGCATTTGAAGATGGAGACCCTTTCACATTACAAAAGAAAGACAGGACACATGAACAATGCACAAAATATACTGACACCCTCTCACAAAACATAGTCACTCTCATGTTACCAAATTGTATCGTCCTTTGGCAATTATCCTGTCAGTGTTTTGACAAGAAAATGCAAGAATATCCCATTCCCTTGCTTTTCCTCTCTGAAGGCATACTGTCAGACAGAGCTACATAGATTTTAAGGAGAAAAAACGTGACAAAATATTGGCAGCATCTTCATGCTGAAGAAGCAATAAAAACAAAGTGAAGGCAAGGGAGTATTTTGTGCTAAACTATTCACCCAGGATAGGCTTCTGACTGACTGTTTTACAGATTATGAATTCTAAAGTTACGAGACTTAAATGATGATAAAAATTGCCATGCTAACCTGTGCTGTCATTCCTGTTTATTGAAAAACTTTACTGCAAGAATTAGTTCTAAAACATTGACTCTATTTCTTTTATCTAAAAAAAGACAGTGACCAATATATAAATAGCTTTTAATTAGCATTATCTGTAAAAGCCTGCATGAGACAAAAATGAAATATTAGTTTCCAGCAAGAACATGCCCAGCCCCACCTGTATATAGACAGCATGTTTTCATACTTATATAAATCTGTAAGAATTAAAAAAAAATATAATATATTATATAAAAGTGCATGTATAAAAATACACAAGCATGTACATATGCAAATTG
>JANIJG010009896.1:0-10235 GCA_024611175.1 Megaceryle torquata
TCTTGGAAAAAAGCCTCCTTTAAACACATCCAGTAACAGTTCTGAAAAAAAACCAAAACCAAACAACCAAAAAAAAACCCCCAAAACAACAAAACACACCCACAAAAAACCAAACCAAACAAAAAAAAAATCCAAAACAAAACAAACAACAACAAAAAAAACCCCAAACCCACACCAAAACCAAAACAAGCAAGCAAGCAAAAGTTGCTACTTATTTTACAGCAGAGACACACAAATTTTATTTTCCACCTGTCCAAGGGAGCAGCAGAACACCCTTTTTGTTGGAAGGCAGGGTACAAGCAGTTACTAACAACACTGCAAATCTCCAAAAGCTGGAAAAAGCAGTGTTTGTTCAATTGCAACACGAGTTGCTGAGCAATGGTATCTGAACTGAGATGGAAACTACAGGAAAGGAAGGGGACAAAATGGGATTGAGAGAAAAAAAGTGGATGGAGGTGGTGAGAACTTCTTAAAATGCTATGTTAAACCAATCTGTCTCCATCAGTAAACCAACCTACCAGTTAAACTAATAGGTGGAAATTATTCTTTCCATAACAGGCATGGGAGCAGGAGGAGAGATAGAGAAGAATAGGGAGCACCCAGAAGAGAAAGCACATGGAATGACATCAGGGATTGAGTCAGAGTATAATCCTCCATGTGTGCCATCACTATTAACATCCTTAACCAGAAGTTGTAATAATCATAAGCAAAAGCTTCATAGGAAGATTAGGAATGCTAAAGAGAGTGACATGAAAAGAAGGTATTAAAAATGGCACAAAGAGCAAACACGACACAGGACAACATATTTTTCTTTCATCGAAGTTGTTCCAGTGACAAAATCTCTATATACATATTATTGCAGGAAGTTGACATTGTTAAAAGTGTTCCATACATCTGACTTACAGATTCATCATAGATGTACTTTCCTAGGTGACCATTGCTCTAAAAAGAACTAGGATTTCACCCACGGGATGCCCCTACAGAGTAAACCAGTTTTGGTAAGAAATTTCCCAATAAAATGGAAAGGAGAGAGTAAATCAGCAGGTTCAATTACATATGACAAGGCATCTGTATTAACCTATCATATATATAGACAACAGTGAAAACATACTCAAAGGCAGCTCATTATTTATTTATTTTTAGCAGAAACTCATTATTAACAGACCAAGCTTTACAATAACTTCAGTAAGCATCTGTTCAAGGCAGATTCATAAATAATTGTATATTTTGTAACTGCATTCATTTCTCAGCAAAACTTCAAACATAAATTTCATTTTATGACTTCTAATTAAAGGTTTATAATGAAACTGTATATAACTTGACTGTTTAACTCCTCATTAATGATGCTGAACTCAGAATTGCTACCGTGACATCCTGTACCACTGTCTATAGTAACTGCACTGTGCACTGCTTTTCAATCAAGTAAACAATTGCTCTTTTAAGCCACAAAAATGCATGGTTGCTCCCAAGACGACCTAAGTTTTGCTGCATTGTTGAAGAAAAATGTGCAGCCTATAGTACTGAAAGACTAAACATATGCAAATACCAACACTTCTTCAGAGTAAAATGTACAAACAACTGCAAACATTTTTCCCATTTATATAGCAATATATTAAAAGTAATTCCACACAGACCTGGGACATTCCACATTTCAGAAGAATGCACACAAATCCTCCACTCAAGAGGGAACAAACGTCCTCTCCCACAAGCTACCCCAAACCAGAAATGATGTTTTTAATGAAGATTCTCCTTAGAGCCCAGAAAATCAGGTAAGCCCTTGTGTAAGAATAAAATTCAAATAAAAATGTCATTTTTAGCAAGCACTTCTTTTGGTCTTTCCTACGGATGTTCCATGAGAAACTTTCTACTTCCATCTCCCTGTGGTGAGATCATCATCTTTTACTACAGAAATTAATGGGATGTTAAAAATAAATATGGTGAGGCTATGCTGTGTCATCGACTGTGGAAAGAGATTGAAACAGTATAGGGTTTCTCAGACACAGAGTTATAAAATACTAATGAAACTCAAGCTGGCTTATGTCTCCTGTAATATATTTAATTCACTTGCACATCCCTTTTTCTTTACTTTATGCACTTGAGCTTATTTTAGTGAGACATCTGACCTCTGCCAAGGTCTCCAGTGAATGTTGTTGAGTCCCGCTACTGGCTTTGTGTTAACAGCGCTTTTTCATTCCCATGGGATTTCTAACGCATTAGATGTTACTTATCTAACATATTAGATGCCTTTTTAACAGCTTTCTTATTTCCCCTGTTATTTCTAACATATGAAATGCCATCTCCTGCAGACCTCTCATCACCTCTACCTTATTACAGACACCCTGGACTTACTAACAGAGGTGTTGAAAAGCAAACGACTGCAGATCTTATTCCAAGTCTATTTCACAGCACTCACATCGATGTTTTCGCGAACGTTAGTTGGCTCCTCCTGTATAAACCGGAAGGTATTTAACAGTGCAGTCCCTCCTTTATTTTCTGTACGTTATCCTTAGGGACTCTGACGGCTACTTCTATTTAAAAGTTGATAGTACCCAAGTCCGGTCGCGTTTAGGCCAGTACAAGATAAGGTGTAAATGGTTGCCCAGAGTCGTTATCCACAAACCCTGCCTGGCGCCCATCCACGTCAATCTCCTGAAACATAGGTGCGACCCGCCACAGGAAAGGATGGGAGGGGGTCGCGCAACCCGGCGGGGCGCGAAAGGAGCGCGGCGGTTCCCGCAAGCCCGGCCGCGGCTAAAGCAGAGGGGTCGCGCTGCAGCTCAGCAGACGCGGCTGCGGCCTCCCAGGGCTGCCGCTGGGCCGTTCCCCTGGGAACACCGCTCAGCAAACACAAACCTTCACTAAAACCGAGAAACAAACACAAAGGAGAAGGTCGCGGACCTACCTCTCCCCGCCAGGGCAGTGAGTCAGCCGGCCTGCCCGATGATAAGGGGCGGCCGAAGCGGAGAGCTGGACGCCGCAACCCTCCCACCACAGGGCACGACCCCGCTCTCCGCGCTGCCTGATGAGGAAAAGAGAAGCGCGGGGAGAGGAAGAAGACGCTCCTCCTTGGGGAAAGCGTTTAACGCTGGGGGCTAAGTGACTGACTGCTACGTCCACTCTCCAGAACTGGAAGTGCACCTCAGGACAAAAACTCCCCTCTCCCACCCCCCGCCAGAGCGCCTGCCGCTCGGTCAGAATGCTGCCGCCGCCGCAGCCCCGCCCGCCGCAGCCGCGCCCACCCGCTCTGCGCATGCTCCCGCCCCTTTCCCCACGGCCGCGCCTGCGCGCTCCGTTCGGCGGCCTGTGTGAGGGACTGGGCGGGGAGTAGTGTGGGTGCGCGGAGCTCCCAGCGGTAGCGTGGGTCGTGTGCTGCTTCCGCAGCGTCTGTCGGCTGCTTTCTCTCCCCATTTCTCCCCTCCGCACCGGCCCCTTCCTCCTTCCGCAGGACCCTACTGGCGGTTTGAAGTGAACCGCTGTTTCCTTACCCGGGCTCTCGGAGTGGCTGTAACCGCCCGGCATTGAAGGGGAGGAGGCAAGAGTGCGGGGCGGGGAAGAGGAGGGTGGCCTCGAGCGGTGCGTCTCGTCTTTGCCTAAAACTCCGGTTCCGGCAGCCCCTCACGGGGAAGGGGCGGGAGGGGGTGTGTGGTAAGAGGGTGAACTGAGGTAGCAGCTGCCCTGCCCCTGGACGGTCCGTGCCTGGCGGGCACCCGTGTTCGCCCTGGGGCGGCTTCTGTCTCCGTTCCTTGGACTCTGGGCGTGGGGAGTGAGGGAAGGAAGGAGTCTGAGGCGATTCCGGGACCCGCGAGCCCCCCGCACCGGTGGAAGAAGGGGAGGAGAGAGTGAAACGAATTCTCCTTCCCTGTTCAGGCGCTCGGGTGCTGCAGCAGGCTGGCCCGCAGGTAAGGCGCCCTGGGGCCCGGGCACGAAGGAGGATGAAGGCCAGGGAGGGGGGTGAAGGGGGGAGGAAGGGTGTCATATACATACGAACCCGGACGGGGCGGGGAAGCAGGGTGGGAACCCGGTTCTTCGGGTTTGGAGGAGCGGGGAGGGCACGGCGGCTCAGCCCGGACTCCCTCGTTAGGTAGGTGAACAGAAAGGGGACCGAGAACGGCGGCGGCGGGGGCCGCGGTGTGCGGCTCTCTTCTTTGCGGCGGCCGCCGGAGCCGATGCGGGCAGGCAAGGCGGGGAGGCCGGGACCGCTCCAGGCTTTCCGTCGGCCGCGATCCCTCGCCCACGGCCCGCAGGCCTGCGGGAAGGCGCCGTTCACTCTTCGGTACTGAGTGGAGACGGCGGGGTGAGGGGGAGGAAGAGGAGAGAAAGAGAGAGAGATCCTGAAATCACAGCAGAGTGTATTTCGGTGCCCTTCTCTCTCGCACTTCCTCGAAGCACGTTACCGCAGCCTCGCTGCTCCCCAGAGCAGCAGGGCGTGCCCCTCGGTACAGAGCTGTGCTGGGGCTCAGTCAGGCGTTCCAGGGCTTAGTCGGGCTTTTTTGGTTTATTTCGGAGCACGCTTATTTATTTGTTCTTAGTACGTCCTGCTGCTATAATTGCAAAGAGACTGGTGAAGATGATAGGAGAGACGGGCATGTTCATGAGTTTGGAATGAGCCCAAAAACAGCTCAGGGCTGTGATATGCTCCTTGCTTTCTGTGATTTCCAGTTTGAATCCTAGCATGACACTTTGAAGAGCAGTGTTACATATTTCACTGATAACAGAAACGTTTTGTAGCCGGAGCGCTACTGTGTTGAATTTGTATTATCTACTCAGGGGCTCTTTCATTTTAGAGAGACAGGCATGTTTGGCTTGAAATGAGGAAGATCTAGGATCAGTTTTATCCCTTTCAAGTATCAATGTTAGTTAGCATCGAACATCTTTGGAGAAGTGTGGAGGTTTTAGTTACAAGTGTTCTGTAGTATGAAATCAGTGCTTTTCTGGCAAGTTCTTTGAAATATTGTGTCTTGAATTGTGTCAAATATTGTGACTATAAAGTGATGTATTGGGGTCCAGAGACGGTTACCTTCTTAATATACATCTGCTTCCTTGGTTAATGTAATTGCTTAGTGACAATGTAAGAGCAGATGAAAGGTGATCTAGCAGAACAAAATAGTGTGATGTACGTGACGTGCTTTTTCCATTGTTTTGTGTTAGGAAATGTTTACCTTAAAGTGTGAAGTCAGGCTTACCTGAACTGAATTCCTGGTTGTCGCTGAGAACTTGTGAACAGAAAATAGTTATGTGAAATGTGTCAGGTGTGAGCTTGTTGCTCTAAGCATCAGTACTTCTTCTCTATTGACTCCGAAGGAGCTTATTTTTATTGTTTTGTTTAGTCACTCTCATAGTCTGAGAAGATGGCATAGTACTTTAACACATGTGAACTACTAGAAAGTGCTGTTTAAACTGGACTCCCAAGTAGTGGGGATCTGTAGAACATATTAAGGTCTAGACTTCACCTAGCGCACAAGTTGTGATGTGCATATACCCAGAAAACCTAGTTTGATGTTGTATACAATTGAATACCTCTGGTATATAATGCCAGCAGAGGATTAGAAACCAATACCAGATTTGATACTAGGTGGTTGTTTTTGTTTGTAAGATCCTGACGTGAAGGTGTGTGGCGATTGTTAGGGGTCAGTGTATGCAATGGACAGTGTGTGTTTCTGCATTACATGTCTCTGAAAATAGTTTATGTAAATATTGCCGTCTGCTTGTGAAGATGATAAAATTCATATTTTTTTGCACATGTAGAGTTAGAGTTGCTCCAACAGAAGAGCTAAAGGGACACCTTCCAAAGGGCCAGGTGGGAAGGAGTGTTTCTGAGCTACCAGCCTGCTGCTACAGCAAAGGGCTAGTCAGCAGGACTGAGATCAGCTGGAGAAAGCTCTAAGGGAGTACCCAGGAGAAATTGTCCTGCTTGCTTCCGTAGCATTTCCTTGCTGTACTGTAACTGTTTCAGTAGTTGAAAAGAGTGTAGGAGTGTATTAAAATGGTAATGGAAAAATATCTTAAATAGTTGCAGCTTGTTACTCAATGTGGGTTGTTACCATGGGGCTTTCTGTTTGTTTCATTAAAAGAAAAAAAAAAAAAAAAGCCTCAATATAGTAGCAGTGTTTTGGTTTGTTGTTTTGTTTTGTCTTTTTTTTTTAATGAGTAACAAATCATTCTTTTGCAAAATTACAGAAAGGATACTTACTTTGAAAAAGCTGATGGTGTAGGAAATGATGATTATTCCATTTTAGAATAAATGCTTATGGAAGATTCTTGTGACTTTGTTTTTTATTATGCATTCCCATCATTTTTCGTGGTGCTCATTATAGTACCATCATTTCCTCATATTTTAAAATAACGTTTGCTTTCTTGGTTTGTTCAAGGATCTTCAGCATTTATAGTTTGCACTGAGTCTAGAAAAGTCCAACTGCTTCTCTGAAACCTACATATACTTATTTGTGCCCCGAGTGGTGATCTGGTGAGTGATCATTCTAAGAGCTTTGCAGATGCTTCTTGAGATTCACTGAGAATAATATCCCATATGTAATGTTTTAGTTTGTGGAGTAATGGCATCTCCAAGTGCAGCTGTTAGCACCTAACTGACAGAGAACAGAGACTTCATCAAATAAGTGCCACTGCTTGAAGTTGCATGGCTCTGTGATGTTTCTCTTGGTATTTTTGTAATTTCCAAAGACTGAGGAAGGTCACCAAAGATATCTTGGTGGGTCCAGGGGCACCTGGTAGTTCTCCAGGACTGTAGGGTATGTTGGTAGAGTTACTGTCTTGCATTGCTTTAAGTTTACCAACACTAAGCAAGCACAGTTACGCTTTATGTCTGTATCAGACGACACTTTTGCAGACCATGTCATGGCTTTTTGATTGTCTTAACTGTTGACTTGCTGTTCATCTGTTGCCTCATAACACCAACAGACTGAGGGATTTCAATCCCCTCTAAAGAATTGTCATTCTATTGGAAACTCCAGGAACTCCTAAGAAGCTGTATTTCTTGGATATTAAAATGGGAAATGAACTGCAAATGTGCTGCATTAAAGGGATAGATTGTGCAGTTGTCAACTCATACTGGAATAACTTAACTATCCAAAGCATAACTTTTTTTGGAAGATGATGACAGGAGCTTGTCTGCTTAGAGCAGAAACTCTGTGCCAACGGTTTCTGAAGTGAGCCATGATTAGAGATGAACAGGTTTGTGTGTTGTGTTGTGTGGTTTTTTTGTTTTGTTTTGTTTTTTTAATGGAAACACTATTCATGAACTGGTAGAGTAATTTTGTCTCTATCATAATGGTAAGCACTGTAATCTTTTAGCAGACAGTAATTATATACTTTTCCCAGTCTTTGCTTTTATCCTTTAATGTTAGACTCTCTTACTCATATTAGCAACTTTTTTTTTTTTTTGGCAATAGCTCTAGTTTCAGTTAATCTTTTTCTGAACAAGGTTATTGTGAATGAAAATTCTAAACGAGTCCTTAAAACGATTTCATTAAACCCTGGTTTATTTTCCCCTCAAACTCCTCACACTCTCCTTCGTTTGGTCATGGTCACTCTGATCACGTAGCTCCTCTTCTTGGGTGATTTTGGGCTCATGGACAGACATATTGATTTCAAAGTGTACAGAGGCATTTTGCTGGGGAAGACTCGTATATTAGTCTTGCATAATTTTAACACCAGAAAAGTAAGCTATTTTTATTCTATGTGCATTTATTTCCATGTCTCCTTTGTCAAAGCAAACTCTAAAGTGAAGGTTAATCAAATAAGACCGTGATTTCCAATGTGGTTCTTTTCGCTCCTTCTCAAATATGAAGGCTGCTGATGCTGTTTTGCAGTAATAATACCTCTGGCTTGTTTGTACCTTTGTGTTGCTGGAGCCAGTTTCATGAGACAGCTCTTAAAAATTGTTGGGTTGTGTTTTCCACTGTTCTTTTGAGCACATCAAGTTTTAGAACTTGGCTTTAACTGCAGCTACTGGAGCTTCTGTACCTTCACTCATCAGCACTGTTCATTTGTTGAAGTAAAGAGCAAGTGTTCAGTTAACTATGAAGTATATTTAGATTCTTTAATTTCAACTCCATTGTCATTGCATAGCACTCCTGATTCTTAGATCCTTCTCTTTAGATATTTGGAAACACTTTTGATCTTTTGCATATATTGCAGAAATGTAATTTTTAAAAATTTAGTTAACATTTACAGAATTCTTACGATCACAACAGTTACTACTGTTTGTGCTTTATCAGCAACCTGTGATTGGTTTTCTGGTGAGGAGCGTGTTTTTTTTATCCTGCTTCTTACATTCATCCTTCTTTATTAATGGGTTTCTAACTTTATTTGACCAATTAGCCTTCATTGAGATTCTGTCTTGGAGGGCCTTATACTGTTTGATTTAAAGAAATTACATCCCTCCTCTGTGTTTGTTACCTTCTCACACTGGCTTTGTTGCCTTTTTGTTCTTACGATATTAGGAAGAAATTCTTTAAAGTGAGGTTGGTGAAACACTGGAGCAGGTTGCCCAGAGAAGTTGTGGATGCCCCCTCCCTGGAAGTGTTCAAGCCCAGGTTGGATGGGGCTTTGAACAACCTGCTGTAGGGGAAGGTGCCCCTGCTCACAGAGGAGGGTTGGAATTAGGTGATCTTTAAGGTCCCTTCCAAACCAAACCATTCTATGAGCATGAATTCAAAGAATTTAGAACTAATTTAAATCGAGTCAATAGATAACTGAAATTGATCACACAGACTATTACTATGTATTCTATAAGATCTTTGGGTTTTGTTGAGGGAAATACTTAGTGCTAGCTCTTGTTTATTAAGAGATGGATAAAATTCTGTAACAAACTAAGTATTTATGTACTCTTACATTAGAAAAATTACATGAAGATGATATTTTATAATGAACAGCTTCCCAGTAGCGTTCATCTGTCTTATCATATGCCAAAGAGAACAATTTCCAGCAACAGGGGTGGTTAGTGCTATTGCAGTATTCTTTAGAACCTCCTTTATGATCCACTCAATTTAGATATTTAAATACAGATATTTTATTTGTAGCAGATAAAAACACTAACTTTGCAAGCGGACAATAGAAACTGCAAAGAACTGTCTGCATATTACAGATGAAAGGTACAACTCCTCCTCAAGATTAAAAGCGTTTACTTCTTTAAAGATATAAATTGCTGGGTTTGTGGCTTTGGACTTGAAATGCAGGGGCTGCTGGCTTATATTCCATTATTCATTAGGAAACTGAGGCTGGTTCTAACAGCCAGTGGTGCTAGAGCAGGGCTCCTCTTTTTTCTTGATGAATCAAATATACAGAGGTTTTTTCTGCACAGGTGAATTTTAATCTTCTTGTGGTCTTACTTGAAAGAGAAAATGAGAGTTTCAGTCTGTTTATTTATAGCTTGCTCCCACTGTAGTATCTGAAGGCCTTGCATGTGTGCGATGCCAAATACACTGGCATAGGCTCAGGCATCAGAACAGGTGGTGCCATTGAAGGTGGTGATTGATGGGGCCTTAAATTGTAGTGTAGCTTCTGGTTTATGTAAGATGGGTCAGGCTTTTTTCTAGGAAGATAAGAAGCAAAGCGAACCTTTAGTCAGAAAGTAATAGGAAGAAGAGTAGACAGCAAAGACTGGGGGAAGTGATAAAATTTATATAAGCCCAAAGTGAAGACAAATGAGAAGGAACTTGAGGGGTTTCCTCACAGGTCTTCTGTTTTTTTGGGAAGGCTTCAGACACTTAATTTTTTTGGAGTGAAACACAACAGGATGCCATTTCATCAGCTGTGTAATACAATGTGTAACCCAGTCTACAGTAAGAAATAAACACGTAATAGATATGACTCAGGAATTCTGAACTGTAAATGCAGCAGATTGTGTACTTTCCTTTTATTGTCTTTTATAGTTTAGTAAGGACAGTGTAACAAACTGCTCATTGTGTTCTGAGGTTGTCTTTAGTTGGTTTCTGTGAAAATTCTAATGTTGCATCTTATATTAAATTCTTTATAACATGCAGCAAAATATTTTTTCCTTTAATTAGTAAGCTATAGAAGTGAAGCAGCCAAGAAATATTTCTGCATGCACGTACAGTATTTGGCCCCTTATATTTTTCTGGGAAATAACATGATACATTAAGCGTTAGACTAATTATCTATTAGCAATAACATAGAACCATAGAAATGTCTGGGTTGGAAGGGACTTCTAGAGGTCATCTAGTCCAACCCCCCTGCTGAGAGCAGGGACATCCTCA
>JANIJG010009897.1:0-26891 GCA_024611175.1 Megaceryle torquata
AAAAAACAACTTAACTTTCTGTGGCAGCTGACAAAAAAAATAAATGTGAATTTAAAAAGAAAAGAAAAAGAAAAGAAAAAAGAAAAAGGAAAGCCAGCAAGCCAAAGTAATCACCTGACTGAATCTACTTTAAGGGGAAATGACTGACCTTGCTCTCTACATTTTTTTGTCAGCCAAAACAGTGCCTTAACTACACTCAAAGCCAATTAAAACTATTTGTTTGGGGAAAGGGGGGGCAGGGAAACCACCAAGTCTATTAATACTTTAAAATATAGCCTTGATCTAGGAATTCTCCATGTTCCTGCCTTGAAAAAACAAATGGCTTTTAAAGGTAATTAAAAAAAAAAAAGAAGTTGTTATACAGGTATTCTATTCACAACATCTAAATAGGCTGAGTAAAAATATTTTCATTCATCAGTATTGAAAGGTCATGATGAAGACTGTTTCTTTGGTCTGAAAAAAAAAAAATCTTTCTGATTATGCCTCAAAGTTATCCTTATTACCACATATCAGGAATCACCAAGTTAATAGTAGCTCAGGTTCAGGAACATATAGAACATGGTTATTAGAAAATAAATTTCAATTATGCATTTATACATTTTCTAACAGTACTTTTTTTCCACACTTTTCCTAAGTATATTGTCTTTTTTGATAACATAACCTGAAAGTTTACAAATTCTCAGCTATGAATTTACAAATCAGAGCCTGAAACCATGGATATTTTTAGACATTAGGTAGACATCCATTCAGACATGGATGATATTTTCTCTCTCACACACACACACATATATGTTTACATATAAATAATATCTATCTGCCTGAATATCCAACTGCCTGTGTTAATTACATTGCAGTGTCTGGCACTAATGCATTGTATGTTAACAATAGCAAATAAATATGTATTAAAATGTTAGATAAATGGTTGGGGTTTAGACAAGGCAAATTCTAGCAAGGATGACGTGTTCTTGTCTTGCTTCTAGATTTGGGTAGCGATCTGGATGGAAATGAAACAAGAGCAAAGTGAAGACTCCCAGTCTTGCCTCCAGGATTCTGCTTAAGTTATCCATAGGGCATTCGGGCTCTGCTATTGGCAGCTTCTTGTGACAAAAGCAAAGCTTTGTACGCTTCCTTTTCCCACGTGACCACCTGCAGAGTGGACTTAGGGCTCATACTAGCTTCTGCTCTTCAACAATATATTTTTAATCAGAAATGTAATATAAAATCAAAATTTTAGCTTTCATCTTTGAGCATAAACTAATATTACTCAAAACATTATATTGACTTTCTACATTTAAAACAGAGATAGTCTTCTATACAGGAGTAAACAATAGGAAAAATATAAGTTAAAACAAGATTCAAATATCATACCTGTGTTATGGCCAAGTCTTTCACTGGAGTGCTGCGTAAGGTCAATCGTCCTGTCAATTTGAAAGATTTTTAAGTCTTCATCATCTAAGGCAATATCTCCCCAAAAGACAGCTTTAAATAAAAAAGAGCTCAATTTAATTAAAGAATTTAATTAAGACATTAAAACCAATCTGAAGACTATAATGCCTTGTTACAACCTTTGGTAAAATGTATGACAAATATATGTATTTATATCACATCCATTTGCTTACTGTTCTATATTTTTATACAAAGAAAGAAAACTATCTAGTAAAAGACAATTTATTTCAATATCCTCCTAAAAGCTTACAGTCGTTTAGTATTTTTGCACATTGCCTAAATGCAATCACTTACATGTAATGCCATCTATTAAATTTTCAGCATATGTTTTCTCTAAATACAGCAATGCAGAAAAGACACTGAAACATGTTAATATTTTAACTATGAAGTCAAAACCAAACAGTGCTGAGAAAAATGTAACCTTTAAATTTCCTGACATCCTTGAAAATGAGAATTATTTGAAGTAATTTTTATAATATTCTAATTGCTTTCTATATTGCCACAGATAATGAATAAGTTTATCTGTTTTCTGTTAAACTGAGTGAAAAAACCCCTTTATTTTTCATTTTCCTCCTGGTTTATTTCTATGCTTTCCTTTACAGTTAATCTCCCTATTAGGATTCTTTCAAATACTTTGCTTTTCAAAGTTCCAGTCTCTCCTTCTTTTTAACCTTTCTTTGGCCTTTTTGGTGCATTGTTTCCTCTCTCTTTTCCTGTTCTCTTTCAGGTGCTCACATTTTTTTCCTGTTCAATTTTTGCATAGCTAACTCATCTTCCCTAAGCTGCCATCACAACTCAATGAACTAAGATACAGTCACACTTGCAAGAATTCAGGATCTAGAATCTCAGTCTTTCATCTCTGCCTATTTTCAATGATATTTTATCCTGAGATCTCCCTGACAACTCAAACTCATTAAAACTGGACTCAATGGGACATATCCTCAACTGCTGTGAATGAAGTCAACAAAGTATATACCAATTAACATGAGCTGAAGTGTTGCTTTATTACCTTTACCCAAATTCTTCCTTTGCCATCTCTTCTCTGTCAATCACTTAATTAAATGTCCCCTCAGAGTCACAAAATCCCTGGGTTCGAACTTGGTGTCATTTTCAACTCTTTCCCTTCTTTCCACCATCCAGGAGATACCACTAACACTGCTTGGTTGTTTGCTCTACAGTTACGCAACAAATTGCTTTCCTCTTCCTTTTCCTCACTTCCATACAACTAAAACTTTGTCCAGCTCTTACCAAATCATTCTCTCTGGTCTATTTCCATCCGAAGTGATCATAAACATTATTGTTAACTAGTATTCTTTTTCTCTGTTCTTCATATCATGTATTAGAGACCATTCATCAGATAATATTTTCAGTAATTTCATGCTGCTGCAAAAGTTAACCTTTTCTTATTTATTTTCTCACATTCATTAGTATTTAATCAAATCCATAATATATATATTAAAACCAAACCAAAACAAAACAAACAAAAAAACCAAACGTCTTTGCTTAAGCAAAATACATGTATTTCTGAAGAACTTCCAGATACTACATTTCTCCCTTCTTTCTACATTATTTTTTTGAACACAAAGCAACTAGGAGAAATTACATTGAAAATGTCTTTGGTCTGCCTTGTAAAATACCTTAAATATATATATATATATACGATCTACAGAGAATTTCATAATGAAAATGAAACTTTTCAGTTAAAAACATAACACACATTTTATATCTGGTTGTATTTTTTGTTACGGATCTTTCCATGCATGTAATTTTCACACAAGAAGATAATGTTTCTTAGAAACCACATATCATTTCTGAAACTGTTCAGTCATTTTTAACACATTTGTGAACACACTTTCTTCCAAGGGTCACGCTTCTCTTATGTTCACATCAGGAGCATTCGGGACACATTTCCTCTGGCTAGCCTGCCCTCACCAGGGATAGTTTTTAACACCAAGTCAAGAGACAGAGCTAGTCACACTTCTACATTCCACACACATACACCCCCCCAACCGCCTTTCACTTCTAGAAAGACATCTCAAATTGTCAGGGTTTTGAACAGTGATGGGATAAAGTCAGTAGTCTCTGTCTGACTAAAAAATATTATTTATTGTTACTATTATAAGATTTCTCTTGGATGTAATTTATAACAGGGGTCATTGTATAACCACTATAAATCATTGTGAACAGAAAATGTTAAAAGGAAGAGACTATTAACATTTTTGTCTACAAAGACCTGATGTGCCCCTAGCAGAGGTCACACAGGTTGTCCACACCAGACTCAAGGAAGTGCTAAAGCTTAATGGCAAGCCCTTTTTTATTTCCTGGCAATAATGAGAGTTAACAAAAGGAAGATTCTGAATTAACAATGATGCAAGAAGTAACTCGCTGACAGAAAGGCATTAGCAGAAATCCTTTCTTCAATGTGTAATATGGAAGTATAAAATATGAAAACCCAAGGCAAATTGAACCTCAGAAAAATTACAAAGTAGAAAAAAAATGAGTGGAAAATATCCTTCCTAGTCTTAATGGTGCATTTTTATCACTTCACTGTGATAACATTCACTTTGCCACAAAAATAGAATAGTAATGACTAAAACCCGTGAATGTGTCTAACAAAAATTCATTGAATTTGTACACATACATAAAATATACCTCAGTGTTCAGGCACGATAGAGCAACTTTGTTGAGTTAGAAAGGAAGACAAACTTATGCTATTTTTGTTAAACATCTGGTCTGCTAGCTAGGTTTTGATTAGCAACCAAACACAAGGTTAAGTTGAACAATAATATAACCATGGTAATATAACAATAAGTGCTGATGAAAGAGCAATTGTGAACAAGTACTCTGTGTGACCAACAAGAGCTAGGTTCTCTACTGTATTAACTAAGTATGAATTAAAACAAACAAAAAAATTATATATATATATGTTTGATTGTTTAGAAGAATAATGGAAAGTTTAAAGCTTTCTTCATGCCACCATTTTCTTTTAATGCAAAGAAATTCTGTTTTGCAGAACAAGATAAGCACATAGAAGACAAACACAATGAAAGGCAGAAACCTTGATAGAATTAGCTTGTTTGACTTTAGCAACAAATTAATAATTGCAATTTTATTGAAATAAACCTGTGATTTTCTGAGTTCATTTCAGTGCAAATGGGAAGATACATATTGAGCAGAAGAAACAGCAGCTAACTGGATGCCATTTAATTTCAATGTAGTCTAAACAATCAACTGGAACAAAAAAGGGAGCTGATAATTGGGTTTAAAAAACAAACAAACAAACAAAAACAAACAAACAAACAAAACCAAAAAAAAAAAAAAAAAACCAAAAAAAAAAAGAAAAGATAAAAAAAAAAAAAAAAAAAAAAAAAAAAAAAAAAAAAAAAAAAAAAAAAAAAGGTTGCATTTTAATGTGTTTCTTTCCAAAAATGTATGCCATAAAAGTTCCTTTTTCGAGTCAGGACACAAAAAGTATTTTCAATTATATACAGTTTTACAGACCTTCTAAAATTAAAAAATATTTTTTCTACTTATTGTTTTTAAACTGCCTGCTAACTACTGTACATCATACTGGTATTTCCAAACCAATTAGTGAATTATTCTCTATGCTAAAAGTTATTTCAGAAAAAAAATAAAATAAAAATTGCTCAACTACAGTAACAACTTCAGCACATTTCTCTCTATGCTTCTGCTCTATTGCAGGTTTCTGTATGGCTTAACACGTGAGAAATACAGGTCAATATACAACCCAGGGACATGAGAGCAGACCTTTGTAAGTAGGTACTGTTGTAGAAAGTTTGAACAAGTTGTAATTTATCACACTCCATGTCAAAAGAGAATTCTATTAAACTGAGTTCTATTTACTGTCTCAAGAAATTGGTGTAGTAAATTATCCAAATGTCTAATAGAATAGCTTCCTGTGCTTAAATCACATTCAACCTGTATCTAAATTATTTAATTCTATGTGGTTTTATGATTAGTCCTGCAGATGGAAGACACCAATTTGCCACTGCTTAAGTCCCACTAAAATTTGCTGTCTTTCACAGTGCTCTCATTTGATCTAGCTGGTGTCAATTGTCCCAGTCTCTCTTCAAAATAAAATTGTTTGCCACCATTCACTGAAGAATGACAGTACTTTCTGCTGATGCTTAGAATTGAAAATAATTCCATATTAATACTTCTTTTAGCTACTGACATTTTTATCAATGAGAATAATCAGAGACTTTATTTATAGACGTATATGCTGGGGCTTTTTTGAATGAGAACAACGTCTTACAACACACACAAATCTGTAAGATGTATAATACTGTTTCAGAATCTCATATTGATTTTTGACAAATGTAGCCATGTTAAAAATCGTATTTCTTGTTTGCTAAATATGAGATCGGTATAAACAGAGAACTTCTTGTTCCTATGACCAGAGAAACATCTAAACAACAAAATAACATTATCAGAGTAAATGGCATGTCACAACAAGCAATTTCTCTAAGCAAAAGAGCACCAAAAGGTACACAGCATCTATTGAAGTTGAATGTATTAAGTCTCCTGAAACTACAGTGCTCTCTCTAGTATTCTGAAAAAAAAGCACCATTTTTTCCCCCAATGCTTTTTAACTTACTGTAAATTGAAACCTAGTACAGCACATAGTGAGACAAGCACCTTTAACCAAGAAAGGAACCCAAGTTTTCAGAAAGCCCTTGGATAACTAAACTCATACAACTCTTCTCAATGCAGTGGATTTACAGTTCTGAGGGTCAAACTACTTACAGTCCATAAATGAGACCTTCAGCATAAAAAAAAACCAAAACAACACAATATGGGGAAGTTAATGGTGGGGAAAAAAAAAAAGCACAGTGAACCCCAGAAGCATTTGTTTGCCAGCACAAAAATTCACATTTAGAAATCTAAACTAGAGAGAACTATACCATACCTCTGGATGACTGAGGAATATTTCATCAAACAGACTCCTAGACTCCCTAAACTGGGCGTGCTAAGCATGTAAAAACAGAAAAACATAAGACAATTGCAACTGAAAAGTATTAGGTAAAAGCCACTCATTGCAACATACAAACAAGTCATTTAACTGTTAGCAATATTTTTGTCCATTTAAATTGACCTTCCGAAACTGACCTTGAGAATTTGAAAAGTAAAATATCAAAAGGCAGGGTAACTAATACTATTGCTACAGATGACATAGGGCTGCTACAATTTCTTTGATACACTGAGCTATCTGAGAGCATTTGAAAGAATTAAATGTATATACACAATCTATTCTTGCAAGCTACACGAAGAACTAAAGAAACAAGTACTGAAAGTTTCAGTAAATGTTAAATTTAGGTTGTTCATACAATCCATGGATGAAGAGCTTATCATGATGTCTTTACTATGATCACACCAATGTTTTGTGTTAGAACCCTACATGATTCAGGGGAAAAATATGAAAGCAGTTGATTAAGCCTTTTATATCATTTTAATCTCTTTTGCTCAATGAGGTTTGTAGCCATCTTTACTGCACACTGCGGACCATACCATGAAACAATTGTCAGCTTCATGTATCACTCAAGGTAAGAGAAGGACATTTAATTTTTTCCAAATGTTCACATTATTGTAGCAAAGACGCAATATATCCTCATTTTACAAGCAAAAAATTAAAGGCACAGATCATATCAGAATTCACATTCTTAAAAGCGCTAATTTCATAAGGCTGAAAATAAAACCGACTACATGTTATATCCTCTGTGTATGTTTTGCAAAGTGTGTAATATACATGTCAGATACCATCTGCATCTGTCACTGCTTCTGATCACCAAGACAGTGAAAGTGGGAAAAGAGCTAACTACATACCAACAATTCAAAGTTTAAGTCGCTTACCTGTTCTTCCACAAGTATTCTGAGCTAAAGATCCCTCCCCTCAAGATGGCAAACCAACACTCTAATCATAACATGATTTTTGGTTTTTTCCTTACTCCAGTCATCTGCCAGATAGGGATAGTCTCATTACACACTCTTAGTCCACCCCCATATAAGTCCAGTAGAGGTATTAAATAAGGCAGGGATTTTGTGGCAGTATCACATGGTAAGGTAATTAACATGGAATTAATTAAAAGTACACTGGCACATAATTATATTGTATTTTAGTATCATCTACAAAACTGGAATGCAACTTCAGCATTTCCTATTTTTTCCCCAAATATCAACTTTGCAATCTTAATACTGTTTCTTTAATACAGATTGATGTGTGTGCATGCACGTGCTTTAAAATAAAATAAAAAAAAAACAAACCACAAAACAAAACAAACAAACAAACAAAAACAAAGACAAACAAAAAAACCCCAACACAACAACAAAAAAAGCCTAACAACTGAAAACACAGAAGCAAACTGAGTAGAAATTCTATCAAACTTGAGATCTTAAGCAGTAAGCAGGACTGTGGCTTTTAGGTATGCTCAGTAGGCTTCTGCAACTACCATTACTGCGGTAAGTCTACACCGTTTGATATTTCTGTATGTCTGAATGACAGTGTATTCCTACTGATTTTTCAAAAGTTAAATACTTGTGGTGTCAGCACCTGGTTCTTCACTGTCAAGGTCTACTGCATGTTTTGGAAAAGCAGACTATGTAAAAGTTTATTTCTCACCTTGTCACTATATCCTACTCTCCTACCTCAACTCCAGATTCCTTCTCTCTCCCTACTCCTCACACAGCAGCTTCAGGTCCTTTCCCAGTACATGTCCCACTTGCATTCCTTTCTCCACCAATCCCAGTTTATCCTTCTCCTTCCTGTTTCTCATTTAAATCTCTCTGTACACCCTCCATACCACTGCTCCCCATTAACCCTTGCCTTTTCTTACTTTGACTTAGACCCATCCTCTCTGATCCCTGCCTACATTCACTTTGAGCCAGTTACCTCCTTGCCCAACCAGAACCAGACTTCTCTCCCCACAACACATGAGCTTCAGAGGCTCAGTGCTGTTATCCTTGCAGTTGAATCAACTGGCTTTCCCTTCACTTCTAACCAAAGGCCAAGAATAAAACTACTTCAAGGCACACCAGAAATACCTATTTCTCAGTTCCAGTGTTTTCACCAAAAGCAGACAAAAGGTGTACCTCTTAGTCCTGTAATCCTACTCTGATAAAGAAGATTTGAGAATGTTCTCTGGGGACCGCACAGCTGCAGTTACCTTCCCTTCAGAGCTATGAGCAGTCTAAACTTGTTCATGCAAGACAATCTCCACACATTTCCTAAATTTGAAGCTCTGTGTATCAACTGTGGAAATGAATTTTTCCAAAACTTGTAGCTTGGCAATATCAGGCAGATTTTCTGAGGAAGGGCAAAAGATGTTTGACATTTCTGTGATTTGGACTTGTGAAAGAGTTTTTACCTTGAAAGAGTTCTCCAAAATAAAAATAAAACAAACAAAAAAAAACCAACCCCCCCCAACAAAAACCCCCAAACAAACAAACACACACCAAAAAAACCCCAAAACAACACTTAAAATGACAAGAAAAAAACGAAACAAAACAAAACAAAACAAACCACTGTGGATTTTGAACCCCAGCCTGAGGTTTTCCCTGTGAAATTCTGGTCAGGGAAGATTATTTGAATGTCTGAAACTTCATCCCAGTGTTCTACACATACACAAAGATAAAAGCAACAAGAATCTTGCAGGAATTGCACGTGTCCTCTTTGAAGTGTCACAGTACTGGTAATGGTGCCCTAAAAGTTAAGGTTTGGGTTACTAGTGTCCCAAGTAACTTTAAAGGTTAATAATTTCAGATTGAGGGTTGTATTCAGACCAGTATTTCAGCAGTTTTACTTACTTGACAAGCAGTAAAGACAGACTACTTAAAATTCATGCTCCTGTTAAAGCAATTAAAAAGTCACAACTGAAGATCATCACATCATAGCAGAAACTTGGCAGGTAACCATGCAATGGTTCCCTGCTGCATTTAGTAAAACAGATTTGTTTAACACCTCTACTGGCAATGTTACACAAACCCACTTCAAATTCAGCTGTGTGTACCTTAAAGTGAGTGTTGTGCACTGATTACTTTACTACACAGCAGTCTAGGAAGGAACAGCCTCCTGCTGGACGAGCACAATTTTTTTTTCCAGTCACAAGTTCACTGCAGTCAGTAAAATACTAAATGCATCTCAAATGAAGTCACAATTGATTTCAAGGTGGAAATTTTTAGTGAAAGCACTGGAAACCTAATTTGAGTATAGTGTCTTATGGCCAATACTACCAAACAGCAGAATTTCCACGTTCCAAACCTTGGGAGAAAAAAAATAAAAAAAAGGGAAGAACTTTGCTTACAAAACTAACATTTAACACTAATCTCAGGTATCAAATTTCTATTTTGAAGATGTAATGTTAATTCTTATAAACCTATAAACACTAAATATATACCTATTACTTAATTTACTGTTTACCCTAACTTGTAGTGTGGGTTGTCTGTTGGTGGTTTTTTTTTGTTTTATTTAGGATTTTTATTTGTTTGGGGTTTTTTGTTTGTTTGTTTTGGTTTAAGTACTTGAAACATTTCTTTGAACTTCAATATTAATTTTTTTTAAAGAAAACAACAGGGACCTTTCATTTAAGGAAAAAAAAAAAAATCTACTTTATTTGGAGCTTTGCCCCTTCTAGCCTGTTGGAACTCTCCTTACTCTCTAAAGGCCTACTTTGTTAACTATTTTCTTTTTTTTTACCATCCGAAACACTAAATATCAGCAATATGTCTAAAAAGTTACATTAGTAGAGGGTACTTAATTAAAACATGACAAAATACTGGAAAAACTATTAAAACAGGGCAAAAACTGGCAGCTCTGCCTCAGAAAGGAGTGAATATAATATGCCTGTCATAGTAGTTTACAAACAACTTGGACTGTCTATACAAAACCAAAGCATCCAAAATATTTAAGTCACTGGCCCATCATTACTGTAATAAATAGGCTATAACATGGGCCTAATTTCTATAAATAATTAGATTAGCCTAACATGATTCACAAAACTGAAATAAAGCAGAACTCTATCACTTACTCGTTGGGTAACTTCTGCTGCAGCAGCTGCCATTGCTGCAGCTTTGGCCTTCTCTGCTTCATCGTAAGTAGGAAGAGAGGTAGCTACACTGTATGGAGGTGGTACAGGATAAAATTCATTGTGTGTTTCTGTTCAAAATAAAGAGGTTATGCTTTTTTAAGCTAGAAAGATGTCAAGAACATTTTACATGCACATTAGATATTGATCTTCAAAGTACTTTTGTCAACAGAGGCTGAAATTGATGATATTTGTATTTCAAGTTCTTTTCAGCTTAAGAAGAAAACACTATTTTTATAAAATAAAACAATGAATAGCTTGATGGTGCTTTCAGCAGCTCAAGGAAGAAACTTTAACCTAGATGCTGCAAGGAGCTAACAAAGTTATGAACAAAAGAATCGTATTTGCCGAGTTACATCCCCAGGCATTCTAACCAAAGGCTTTTTATCAAATCATACAAAAGACACACAGAGAAAAACTCTAAAAAAAGATTTTAGTTATCAACTAATTACTTAAGTCCAGTAATAATCATGCTGTAATTTTATTAGCAGGGACTTGCTGCTAATTTAAGTTTTTCTGTAGAAATCCATTTTCCAAGATTTCAATTTCACAGTCTTTAAAAAAAAATGTTCCTTGTATGGAAATGGACCACCGATTTCATTCTTATATACTGAAATAGGAAAACATCACCATATAGAATTTTTGAGAAAACTAATAAAAGGTTATTTAAAAATACACCTTCAGCTTCCTTCTACAGCCAGCAGTAGTTTGTAACAAGATTGCTTACACGGTAAAGATTTGTCAGCGTAGGTCACATGGTAAAAAGATGTGTCAGCACGCCAACACAAAGATATTATATATAGAGATAATTCTGCATAGCAATGTGTTACACTTGAAAGCACTGTCTCAAAGAACACAGACAGGAAACTGCTCCTTTAATCAACATTAAAAAAAAATAGGTTGGAGATTGCTTCTAAAACATTTACTTGGCACATGACAAACGCAAATCCAAGCAACTTCACTTAAACAGGGACTTTGGTGTTGCCTGCTGTTATGTTTCCCATGCTCCAAAGACAAATAACAACTTCATGAGAAAGGGAGCAGTGAATAAATGGACAAAAACTCATTTTACTTACAGCAAAATGAATCTTTCCATGACAATATTTTCACCAAGCCATGGTACACACTTAAGAAGTTTGATAAATCAGTGCTCCGTTTGTTTGTTGGTGGTTTTGTTTTCTTTTGTTTTTCTTTACAAAGAGGCAATGAAAATTGCTAATGAGGTCTGATAACGGAGCACTACTCAAAGATGTAGATTAAATGTGGAACTGAACTACATGCAGACTTAAATAAAACCTATTGCACTAATTAAGAAACATCCATTTAGTCCAGTAATTTGGAACAATCAGCATAATTTAGAAGTGTGCTTCTTCTGAACAAAACAAAGGGCTATGCATGAAAGCATAGCTTTTTACTGCAATTGCGTGTGTAGAAAGAGGAACCAAGTGCTGATTCATACACATGCCTCCCTGACAAGCTGTTATATAAGAAAAATACCTGAGGTTGCAGCTGCATCTACAGCTATGCTACAGTAAGGTGGAGGGGAAGTATCTGCTTCAGATAAAGCTGCTGTCTGGGGAGTCTGCGTAGTCTCTGTAGATGTGGAAGGCTGCTCAGCTGCTGAAGACTCTGTGGGGTCATCCTCATTGTGAAGCTTTGAAGAAAAACACACAAATTTCAGATGCATTCAGGGAATACTTTCCATGACAACCTAGTACTGGCAGAACCATCTTCTACTTTTCAACAACAACACCAACAAAAAATTATTTACAGAAGAGCACGTGACTACTTTAAACAGGTGAAACCAGGACAACCAGTTAAATCCTTTTAAGCAAACAGCTAAAGATAATCTTAACTGCCTTTCTTTTTTCATTTCCCCTACAATGGATTTCTTCTCATCAGAGATGTTCACAGTCTCAAAAATCTGAGGGGGTTAACTACATGGTAAAATGCTGACTATAAAATACATCCTATTATATAAGCATTTTAAAATAATTAAGTTTTTTTCTTAAATACATTCCTAAAATGTGTTAATCCATTTTAAATGGCAAGTGAGCAACACTAACTTTTCTTGTATTAATCTAGAAGAAATAAAAAAGTAAGACATTTCTACTTCTGTAACTGGGGTTTATATACTCTCGCATTTTGTCAGAGAGCTTGTCTACTCAAATTTTAAGCCTTTTCAAAACATTCTGCTTTTCTTTACAGTCTGGAAAGAATTCTTTTCTTAAAATCTTCAAGTTGATCACTTGATTGTTTTTTGTTTGGTTGGTTGTGTTTTTTTTGTTTTTGGTTTGGTTTTTGTTGTTTTTGTTTGTTTGTTTTTGTTGTTGTGGGTTTTGTTTGTTTTTGTTTTTTAATGCTGTTTTAAAAAGGGCATGTCCAGTTAATCCCATACAGAAATAAGAATTTGGATAAGCAAGAATGTTGATTAAAACCATGAATTTCAGATGCAGCAACTAATATCTTTTCTTAGAGAAGGTATTATTTATTGTTTTAGCTAACTTCACAATGTTTAGAGTATGAATCAAACTTTAAGGAGAGTATTATCATTAAAGATAGAAGTGTTAGTTCCCACTAGTATAAACTAGAAGATAGGATGCCTAGAAGGCAACTACTGAAGCACCATACTTAAAGCTCACATATTTAAAACTAAACCCACCCCGCTCAAGCAGTGCCACCTACAGCCAGTTTCCCAGGACCATGTCCAGATGACTTCTGAGTACCTCCAACGATAGAGACACTACAACCTTCTTGGGCAACTTGTGCCACTACTCAGTCACCCTCACGTCATAAAAAATAAGTGAAAAAAAAGACTGTTCCCTGATTTCAGAGAGAACCTGTGAACCTCCCATGTATCTGTGTGTTCCCACTGCCTCTGGTCCTGTCACTGGGCAGCACTGAAAAAAGCCTGGCTCCACCTCCCTTGCATCCTCCCTTCAGGTATTTACACTGATTAGATCCCCCTCAAGCTTTCTCTGCTCCAGGCTGAATAGTTGAAGCATTCCCTTACACAGGAGATACACCAGGCCCTTTGTCATCTTGATGGCCCTTTGTTGCACTCTCTCCAGCATGTCCACGTGTCTCTCATACTGAGGAGTCCAGACCTGGGCACAGCACTGCAGACACTGCCTCACCAGCACTGAACAGAGGGGAATGGGTCACCTTCCTCCAGCTGCTGCCAAGGCTTTGGCCAGCACAGCCCAAGATACCATTAGCCCTCTGTGGCAAGGTCACAATGCTGGTTCACGTTCAAGATGTGTAGGTTACAAAATCTGTGCTTTTCTTTCTAATGAAAAACTAAGAATAACAGCAGGAATTACATGCACAGAAGACAACAGTAGGCAGGTTAAAGATAGTTCAAGGGAAAACAGAAAACGCTTCAGAAGCAGCTTGTTCAACAAAACTACTTAAGCAATTTTCCTATGTCTTCTACCACACTCTTTAAATGTGTCAAATTAGAAAAAGTGATAAAATTACTTGCTAAAGCACTTTCATCATTTTTCAGGGGTCCTTCCAAATACTGCAGTCAAAGAACTATAGCTGAAGATTTTGTCTATATATATATGTTAAGTCCATATATATATATACACACATGAAAGCATACATAAATGTACATATACACAGGCACAATACACACACAAGCTCACTAGGGGATGTCACCTTCAATGAAACTGACAGGGGTTACTGAAGGATTTTGAGTACTGACCAATCAGATGACTTAATGGCTAATCGGTGATCCAGAAGTAGCAACCTGAGAAGTATGCACAGCCACTTAGAGTAGTTAAGGCCAAAGAAAACTAAACCACTTCAAAATAACCTAATATATTTAAGGACAGAAAAAGCAAGTGGGAAGACAAAACACTCAATTCTAAAAAGGTTCAGCAGGTCAGAAGACAGCCTGAGAGCTGTCAATGTTATGGTTCTAAATTAAGTACAATCTTTCATAAGAATAATCTAGTTTTTTTGCAATGAATATTGATAAAAATCAAACCATTTTTAAATGAAACTCATTTAATTAGCAATGAGACAAACAGCGGAACACTAGAGGCACACTTTTACCCTAATGGCTGGTATACCCACCCTCGCTTGGGATGTGTGTGTCGTTCTGACTACCTCACCACAACAACCTGGTCTACGGTCAGGGGGAGAAGCAAAGCTGTGTTAATGGATTTCTGTTTGTTACCTCCATTTTTCCTCTCCTTTCACCCTCCACTTCAATCTCTGCAACCTTTTTTCCCTACCAAAACAACAGTATTAGCTGTCACTATCCTGAAGACACCCAGAGATCCACAGCAGCTCATTGGTCAAAGAGCATATGACTGCTCAAATCTCACTTTCCCATTACTGAGGAAATTAATTTTCTGTATTCTACATGCTTTCTTGAAAGTTTTGGGCTGGTTTGTTTTTTTTTTTTTTGGTTGGTTGGTTGGCTTTTGTTGGGTTTTGTTTTTTGGTTTTTTTTCAGATTACCTGTAATTTAGTAAGAGTGGCAAATAATGGAGGTAACATGAAGTTAGCAAGTCATTCAATTGTTACAGCAACTGCAATGAGAACACAGAGATCAAGCATGTCTATTTATTCTATCTTCTACAGTACAGATTTTTGGAAATACTGAAATGCATTAAGGTTATCCTAATGCAGCATCATAAAGAAAGATCGTAATATTCCCTACAGAATACAGATAAAAATCACAAGTAGTGGATTAAACAGCTTCAATATTTACAGCTAGAATAATAAGCACAAGCTGTTCCATGAGCAGAAACCAGCTTTTATTAGTTTTCATTGAAATGTCCTGTCTCCTACTCTTTTCTTGAGGCAGTAACTTCAGCTCCTCTTGGGGGACTCCACTGGGGTAAAAGCCAAACCAAATCAGTAAAACCACACAACTGCAGAACTTGCCCCAGAAAGCTGGAAATTTCACCTTTAGCAGAGGAGTAGACAGTGGTGGTTATATCATTTTTGTCTTGTGGCAACTCTGCCTTTTCCTCACAGAGCGCTGATTCTCCTCTGTGGAATCACCAGTTTGCTTGAAACCAGTAGGAATCAAGCTACCTTTGAGCCTCCCCCCTCCTGTTTAATTTTGGCTTATACTGGCTGGTAAATTTAGAAGTTCTTTCTGGAGACGGGAAGAAGAGGCCTGACACTCTACATAGGTTTCTCTGCCATAGAAACCAAGCTAAAAACACTCAGAAGGGAACAGAAAACGTCTGTTTCAAAGCATTACTTATGCTGTCCACTTAAACATTACCTGCAACAGCATTTACCATTGAAAGTATAGAAATCATATCTAATTTTTTTTTCCCCAATATTAAGATTATTTTACCCACTTTTAATTAAAGGATTAAGGAGAACTCACAGTTCATCAGCCCAGCCCCCTCCCAAGCCCCCAGAGAACCAGTATATGATAGCAAGCGATACAGGTGCTTTTGCCAAGATTATGGTTGAAACAATTTCCAGGACCTATTAAACTACAGACAACTGCAAATTAGTACCTTCCCCTGCCCCTCACCCTCACAGGGACACAAAGACATTTTTTTCTTTCACATCTTATTCTGTACACAGAGTATCTGCCTGAATATATGAAGCTTTACAACTAAAAATAAATGAATATTTTATTAGACATGCTAATCTTAAACTGTTTGTTTATACAGGTATTTCAATCTCTGCTCTCTTTCACAGCCCCTGAACTACAGTACATTACAGGCTCAAAAGTCATGATGGTCATATTCTCAAGATACCTCTATGTTAGGACACTTAAAATACAAAGTTCAATTGAGGAGCAATGGCTCTTCTGTCACCAGTGACTCAAAATCTCATGTCAACTACTAAAGAGTGTATGGTACATGACATTAGTTTCTATCACATGATTTTTACTCCATCTTCAGTTTCTTTCTATAAAACAATAATTCACTATTCCATTTCAGAAAAATAAAAAAAAAACCACAAACAAAAAAACAAACCATAAAAAAAAAAAAAAAAAAAAAAACCACAAAAAAACCAAAAAACCCACAAACAAAACCACAACCAAAAAAGCAATGTCAGACCTCCCAGTACCAAAATATTGTGGAAAACACAGCTAGCTTTTTGTTGTTGTTGTTTGTTTGTTTGTGTGATTATTTCCAAAGTAATCAGATGTAATGCCTAAAATTAACTGACAACCTACAAAGAAGATAAACCACAAGAAAGTACTTAGTAGGGAAGCTTTTACTGAGCGGACTGATGCAGATCACAGGATGTCAGGGATTGGAATGAACCTTGTAGATCTTCGAGTCCAACCCCCCTGCCAGAGCAGGATCATACAATCTAGCACAGGTCACAAAGGACACATCCAAGCGGGTCTAGAAAATCTCCAGAGGAGACTCCACAACCTCTCTGGGGAGCCCGTGCCAGTGCTCTGCGACCCTTACAGTAAAGAAGTTCTTCCTCGTGTTGAGGTGGAACTTTCTGTGCTCCAGCTTACATCCATTCCCCCTTGTCCTATCACAAGGCACAAGCAAGAAGAGGCTGTCCCTTTCCTCTTGACACTCAGCCCTCAGATATTTATAAACATTTATCAAACCCCCTCTCAGTCTTCTCTTCTCCAGACTAAAGAGCCCCAGGTGTCTCAGCCTTTCCTCCTAAGGCAGGTGTTCCAGTCCCTTCAGCATCCTTGTAGCCCTTGTAGTGTTTAATCTGCATTCATACAGGCAGCTTCTTTTCCCTATAGAATAAGCCCTACCCATCCCTATCTCTAGTTTCTAACTTGTCCTGCTACTTCAATTTCATTAACCCCAAACAAGCTGTAGTGGAAGACAGCTGCCACACAGCCTGGTGCTGTTACAGGGTCAGAATGCTGTTAGAGGTCTCTGTGCCATTATAGGTGGAGTAGAATTCAGATCCTCCACTGTATCTCAACACCAAGGAGTCTTGCTATCTAGAAAACCCTCAAAGGGTGTTGGTACAAATACCTGGTGGTATTACATAGACTAGCATAAGGTAACAAGAAACCTGATAAAAACAGAACAAAATAGCAAGGTCTGTAAAGACAAGCTATCAGAACTAGGTTAAGCTTGTGAAATGTTATTAATTAGCAACTATCATTAAAAGTTATTTCTGCTCCTCTGACCCATTTCCTACACTCTGCTCCCAAACACCTGGAAACAGGGGCTTGGCGAGAGCAGGTCTGGAAAGTAAGAGTAGCTGCTCTGGAGCTGGGATGCTTTCTCCTGAGGGGTGTATCCATAAAGAAACAAGTAATACTTTTAATGTCGTCGTGATGCTGCCTGGGATGTGAAGTGAGTAATAGCAAAGTGTGCATCTAGTCAGCTGCATCCACCCCTCCCCCGGCACACAGGTTGAGAATGCATAATCCAGTTGGTTTATATCAAATGTCAAACAGGACACCAAATTGCTGGGAAGCTGTCCAAGTCAGAGCACTCAGATGAGGGTGAAAAAGCAAAGCCTCCATTCCCAGATCTGCCTCTGATTTGGGGCAGATTACTACTGAGTGTCCCTGTCTATCAAAGGGGATAAAGACATTAACATTCTCTGTAAGGTACTTTGTGATCTGTTGATTGGAAGCACTTGTTTATATATCCTACATAAATAGATATGTATATACTCAGCATTTTGAACACTTTAAAAAAATAAAACCAACACAGAATAAAACCAAATTTTGTTTCAGTTACATTGCTGCTGGACAGGTAGTTTCTGAGGTTCCCAAAGAAAACCCACATATTCACATGCACGACATGAGTGTGTGTGGCAGAGTGCCGTGGAGGCCCCACTGGAACACTTCATAAAAAACCCAAACAAAAATCCAAAAGTACATTCCAAAATGAACAGGCAACACTTGTTGCAAATCATTTAAACTACTAAGAGGAGCCACAAAACGTGCAACTCGACTGAAGGGTTAGACAGCAGTTGGTGTACTACACAGTCAATACAAACCATTTACAGGCTTATGGGCTTCAGTGGAACTTGTGCATCCGTATTTCTCCCCTTGGCTGCAGGTTTTTGAACTTGTGAACAACTTGAAACTACAGGAAGAACACTTTAGGTTTCATAGAAAAGTCCCTAAAAGGAACAGGATTTTAAATAAATATCCTCATGGAGTCACATCTAATATTGAATGTCACTAAAAGACAGAATTTCCTGAATTTCAAGAACAAAACCAAGTTACACTTTTCTAGCAAGCCCAGTGACTCCTCAGTGCACAAGATTTCTCCTGTCCACACAGTGGATTGCCTTCTGGCAGGGCATATTCACCCTTAGTTGAGCCCAGTACAGCAGCAGCTACTGTTTCCAGCTGCACTAGATCTCCAGGATTTAAAGTTAACTTGATTGCAATCAGGTATAACATTCCTTGTGACTGACAGTATAGGCTGGGCTTTCTTTTTTTTCCAGCTTGCTTTACTGGACCTTGCACCAGTAAACTATTATACACCACTTGGTTTGAATCATGGAATGGTAGGGGTTGGAAGGACCTCTGGAAATCATGAAGTACAAGCCCCCTGCCAGAGCAGGATCACCCAGGGCAGGCCACACAGGAACAGATCCAGGTGGGGCTGGAAAGTCTCCAGAGCAGGAGACTCCACAACCTCTCTGGGCAGCCTGTTCCAGGCTCTGTCACTCTCACAGTGAAGAAGTTTTTCCTCAGGTTGAGGTGGAACTTCCTGTGTTCCAGCTTGTGACCATTGCCCCTCATCCTATCACAGGGCACACCTTCAAAGAGCCTGGCCCCTTCTACTTGACCCCCACCTTTCAGATATTTGCAAACACTGATAAGATCCCCTCTCAGGGTTCTTTTTTCCAGGCTAAACTTCCCCAGGGCTCTCAGCCTTTCCTCATCAGAGAGATGCTCCAGTTCCCTAAATCATCTTTGTAGCCTCCCTTGGACTCTCTCTAGCATTTCCCCCAAAAAACAAACAAACAAAACAAAACAAAAAAACCCCCCAAAAAACCCCAAAAAAACCACACAAGCAAAACCAACCCCCCCCCCAAAAAAGAGATGTTTTGAAGATTTGATTAAAGATTTAGCTTTAAAATGCTCCATGACCAGTCTACTCAGTATCACAATTTTAAAACATTTTTTCAAAGTAAGTGTTAAAAATTGTTCAGCCTCTTACTTTGGTTTTACAGTCTCCACCTAACACTTCTGTCTTTATTTAGGCCAGCCACTGCAGGAAACTGTGGGTCTGTCTCTAAGATAAGTGAGAACACTCAATACTATTATAAATCCTTCCTGGTGGCCAAGTACATAGATTCTACGAAGCACAAGTGGTGGTAAGCAGAGAGAAGTTGTTCCACATAATTTCATACGCCTTGAAGTGAGGTGTGAGCAAAACTGAAGCTCCCATCACAGTCTGTGGAACTACAATCAATCCCATCTCCAGAGGGAGACTGATAAGACTTTGTTGAAATGCCTTTTCTTGAACATGATCTCTGTCTACAGGTGCCCATTTTCCTCCAATACAGATTAATTCTACTCCAAAAGTAATATTTTCCCATTTATGGTGTTCAAATTCAGCATACTTAAAAACAGACGTGCTACAATCAAAATTCAAAGATCTGAGACCATTATCTGATATCTTATTTAGCAGTAGCATTGAAAAGGTTGCACTAAAATTTACTAATTTACTGCAGTTGGTACTGACCAAAAAAAAAAGCAGATTGTTCCATCCCCCAAGACCTTGTGAAACTGCTTTTGAAACCACTACAATTAAAGTGTTTTATTAGCCCCACTTATAACATCCTATTTTTGTACAAGTCAAACTACACCACTGAGCTGCTTTTCATACAAACCCCATGAGCTAAAGCTATGAAAGACCATATAATATATAGCTCCTTTTTCTGCAGGCCTGAACCACTCCATGTTTTGTTAACAGCCAACATGCAAGTGAGCTGGGTCACCTGCCACATTGGTTTTTTACAGATAGATACTGAACAAAACTTCATCTGAAAACAATTGAGGAAGACAACAATCAAGGACTACTCTGGAACAACTGAAATTGAAGACAGACTTATAAAGCAGTTAGAGGGAAAGAATGACAAAAAACATTCCCAGTTTAAAAAAAGGCATAGAACAGTCACCCGAGAAGCAGCCACAGTACCCAACCCTCCCCAGTAACAACACAACAGACACCGACAGAGCAATCGGCGCACGAACTCAGCCAAAGGCTAATCTGTCCTTTCCCCAACAGAGGAAAGAAACAAAAAATTATATGTATATTTAAAAAACACACACCTACAATGGAAACAAAGCTAAATGAGCACTCTGATTTTAGGAAAACTTATCCATTTGTTAAAAAAAAGCCAACAACAACCACACAAATCAATATTAAAGGATCTATCGATACTTCTTTACTCACTACTGAAAAGGGGGGGGGGGAACTTATTAAAAAAAAAACAAAAAAAACAAAAAAAACAAAGACCCCAACAAACTGTTGTATCTACTTCTTTCACAAAACCTCAGAAGCCCAGGATCTACTCAAAGTTAAGGATGATTTCAGCAATTGCCACAAGCTACATCTCCAAATTAAGGATAATTTCAGCAGCTGGCACCAGCTACACCATCTAACTCAAATTTCTCCTAATGAGCACAATCTTCAAAGGTGTAATAGATACTGGTCTTCTGCACAGAACTCATCTACATGATGAATTAACTGTGGACACTTGATCCTTTTGCTAACAATTTTCTGAATGTTCTTGTTCCGGAATTAAGTGCCTTGTTCCAATTTAGCGTAATCCACTTAATCCATTTGAAGTGAGACATACTTATACCACAAGAGCTGTATGGAATTGAGATACTTCATTCTGAAATTGCAATCCAAGACCAAATCATCCAGGTTTAGATTGTATCTTGCTTTGTTTTACTGGACAATTCTCCTGGTGTTTGAAGATGCCTAGTCTTCCCAGCCTGGAGATTTCCTAGTCCAAGGCAACCTCTTGCATTCATCAAGTGAAGTGACAAAAAAGCTGCCAGTTTGACTAAATTATCCACAGTCAAGCTGATATACAGGCAGAGTGCATCTAATATACCAATAGGACTTAAGAGTTCTTTATAAAAACACAAGTAGTTCACCGATTACTCTTCACAGGAAAGGTACTGGGGTAGGAAACAATGCACTGCGAGTGAGGCTGGCAGTAGCACACTTACCCACCAAACGAGAGGCTCAGATTCCACAGGCTCCTACTGTGCAGCTGAGCACACCCATTTGTGTAGTCAGAAAAGTGCAAAAGGCAGAGAGGAAGCACAACAGAGGTTGCCTCTGTAGCTTACTTGTCAATGGACTTGAAGCGTAAGGGGAAAGTCTGCACTTGAGGTGAATCTCTGAGGATTTCTAAAATTCGATCTACTGGGTAGCAGGGACTGTAAGCAGTCACTCAGTACAAGCACATTTAAAGCAGGCAGAAATTAAGAAGTCCATCCCTCTATTACACCCCCTCGTGCTCCAGTCCTTATAAACCAGGACTCCACATCCACACCTTCTCTTTATTCTCCATTCAGAATTAGGGTCCACCCCAGTGCACTCCATTCCCACAAGGTGATTAGCAGAAACTGCAAGTAGGGAGGTACCCAAACTGTAAGTATCTCTCCAGAGAGAGTTATGGATTGTGAGTGACTGCTTGTACATGGGACTTCACCCAGTGGTCTGTATAATCACCACCACACTGAAAATTATTTCAACATGCCACTCGCAAGCAGCTTCTTTGGTAACCATCAAACTCTATCGTAGGTAATAAACTTAGTTTGCTTGGCAAGAGTCAACTTGAGTGTTCAAAGCATTTGAGTATGCTTTGAAAAACCCATTGATGACTGGAGTTAAGTGTGCTAGATACGTATTTAAGAACTAATGCTATAAAAGTTGGGAATCCTCATCTCTCCCCCTCCAGTTATTCGGTGTTATTTGGATACCAGCTGGAGGGGCCACCACATAAATTCAGGAAATTAGACCAGTGCTCTAGATGTATTTCACTGGAGCTCTGAATCAAGCACAGGCAGGAATTTCAAAATCTGTGTCCTCACATTCCAAGTAAGCTACAAAACTCCCCACACAGCATTTTAGATTAGGCACTATAGTTTAGTAATCTGAATTTTTGTCATTAAAGCTCCTACATTGTAAGCACTTGAGTAAATTACTGGATCTAAGCTACAGAGTTATATAAAATCAATATTAAAAAATAAGTCAGAAATAAGTATGATGCTTTTAAGTTTATAACCTGCCTTGTTTTCAGGCAAACTTTCTGTTGCAGGCTAGCCCTGCAGAGCTCCTGTGATCTGGAAATCATAATTTCTAGCAATATTGTGTATTAATTTAGTTTTCTTATCTTCTACTCTAAACAAACTGAAGCTATTTAAGAAAAGAACAAATCTTGACCTAAATAGCTATCTGAAAAAAAACCATGAAAAACATTTACCACGTCAATAAAAGGATGCAGTTTGGGTCAATACAGAATATAATGCCAAGAGCTATTTTTCAGTAATAACTCTGTAGGTGCGCTTACTTCACAATGACTGTCACACTTGGGAGTTACTCTACAAGTAGGCAAACTCTAGAGATATGTTATTGCTCTCTACTTGTGCATCTGAATCTGATCAGAAATTCTACATCACTGAACAGAATTCTAACAACATTTCAACTTATTTGAAAACTGGGATGCCAATGGATGTAATTACTAGCCAATGTGTAGTAACAGTTGTGAAGTAGACTCCTTTAAAGACTTACAAGGCTTCTCTTAAAACTTAAGTTTTAAGAGCCTAACTAGAGCAAGCAGAAGTGTTATATGATTATTCCAAGACAAAACAAACCTGTAATTATTATGAGAGACTGATAATACAAGAAATAAACTGTTCTCAGTGATTGGTGAAGAGCCATCACTGAAGCTATTCACATCTACATACCCTTTATACTCGCACTGGAGAGACACACAGTTATCAAGTAAGATTAACTAAACTGAAAGAAGAGCAATTGTAATCTAGAATGAAGATTTGACTGCAAGATACATCTTAAATGTATGAATAAGCAGGACAAAGTGCATGTGTATGTACACACACACACAGGTTTAATAACTACTGGAAATAGCAGGATTGAGATTTCTGACATGCTGTTACGTCCTCTCTGATCTCCAAACTATGTTCTATTTTAACCTCTTATGTGAATACCTGAGAGATGTAAATTACTTCTAATCTCATCTTCTACTTTTATCTTCCATTTGTATTTATTTCTCATCACTCCCAGTTTTTCACTAATCTTTACAATCTTACAATTATTTAATAGATCAGTAGATAGCTAAAAGGCACTAACATGTTTTCCATAAGTTCCATTATTAGCTTTTACTAAGACTAATATACAATCATCTTTTTCTTATCCATAAGGGGACTTGTTGGTCCAAGCTTACATGGTGTAGCAGCCTGCAGTGCTGTGCCATGCACACAACAGACAACCAAAACTTGTCTTGGCACACTACTGCACCTCCCTTCTAAACCAGGCTTTTGGGTAGAGCTTCAGAAAATGCACAAACCACGTTCGGTCTTACAGTGTAAGCCTCCATGCCCTGCAATAGTCACGTTTTCTCACCATATCCCTCCATTATTCCAGATAAGAGATGATTGTAAGCCTTTTGCAGAGACAGAATTCTAAACTCCTAGAGGAAGCTGAATAGCTCTTTTCTATTTGGTCCCAAACAGTAAAGCCTAAGCGTTTGTCAAGATGAAAGACGTAGTGTCTCATCTACTTGCATCCACTACTTTTCAGTCAAACAGGTGACCAGTAGCCATCCAAAGTCAACTAATAAAAACATGGTCTTTTCCCTTCCCTGTCTTCAGAATAGCCTTGAAACACCACCCTGTCAAAACTGACTGGGTCAAATCTCCCTCAACCACCAATCTGCAATATAATTTTGTAGTGTTTAAGTAATTGGATTTTTTTTTTTAAACAGTAAAACAGCAACTTTATTTAATTTACTTTCTAGTGCATTTAAAAATAATAAAACATATAGAAAGGTCAAAAGAAAATGCCTCTCTGCTTATACTGTTGTTGCAAGGTTCTGTGGCTAATCCCATTTCTCACCTAGTGGAATTTTAGCACTGTGGAGTCCAAACATTTGAGCGCTTCACGTTACATTGGTTTTCAGTTCTGACATGTGCTTTAAGCTTCCCACTTCCTTCTTCAGGACATTAAGTAAAGTTCTAGAACTATCCAAAATCTTCATGTAAGCAGCTTCAGTTTCAGCAAGAATTTTATCAAGCTCATTCCGTGAAGCTACCTTTTGAGCCAAGTTTTCACATACACACTCCAGTTGTTCACTCAGGACTTGGATCTCATGCTGGAGTTTATTTTTTTCTTCTTCTGCTTGCTGAATTTGTTTGTTCAGCTCTTTTTTTTGCATACATAAGTCTTCAATACATTTCACTAGCTCATTGTTGTAACCCTGAAGAACAGCTCCCTGCTGAGTCATCCTCCACGCTGTCCCCCTGACTTCTGCCACGGTTCCCTGAAGTCTCCCCTCTCAGGAACAACCTGCTGCACTCTAAAAGAAGACAAAAACCAGCATAAAAACCACACGCACAAAAAACCCCAAACATTCTGTAAAAGCTACCTTGAGTAATGCTATGCTAGCACAGAGACAGACACGGGAAAAGACGCGTGGTCTTTCACAGTTAACATGCTAGTTCTGAGCTGGCCACGTATCTTCCCTTTTCAGTAAAGGACAGACAGAATTCGGCATCTAGACTACGCCTCTACAGAAAGCTGGTCTCCCCTACCATAGCAATGATCCCTCATAGCAATGTTTAACTCCGGTAGCAAAATACTTCCATGATATTGTATAAAACCTTAATACTACTCTGAATATCCGACGCTTTCCACCTCTGACTTCGCGTGTTCGGTCAGAAATAACCAAATAACCCCTTCCCAGGGGAAGGCTCAACAGTAACCAACGGCATCCACTCGGCGTCCGATGAGGGGGAATCCTCGTCAAATTAGCGCCGGGCATCCACTTCCCTTAGTGAGTGGCGGGGCCGCCTGAAACAACGAACCTGGCGCTGCTGGTTACTCTGGGGCGCCGGGAGGACAATCTCACCCGTGTGCCGAGACGCGGACGAGCCGCTTGCGCGCCGGCCGTTAGCGCTTGGCAGGCGGCCGTTAGCGCCCCTCACCTGCCGCCCCCCACTCGACCTGCCCCCGAACGGCGGTTACACCGCGCCCAAGCCACTCTGCCGCCGGCGCCTCGCTCGCACGGCGGCCAGGGCCGCGGCAGCCCAGCGGTGTTTCTGCAGGGCCTGGGAGCGGAGCCTCCCCACTGCGGGTGGAGGCCGCGCGGCATTGGCCTGACCCGCGCCGCCACCGCCTCCCCAGGGACATCTTAGCAACCTCTTCACCGCCGAGCGCCTCTTTGCAGAAGACGAGCCGTACACAAAATGGCTCCTGCCTATACATCAAGTCCCTGGGCGGAAGGGGAGGAGGGGGTAGGTAAGAGGAGACCTTCCCTTTCCTATCTCGCGGTCGGGCGCCGCTTCCCACCCCCCCGCCCCCCGCTTCTTTTGCAATTCCCCCTATTGCCCCCACCTGCCTGGCGTTCCCGCCCTGTCGGCTCCCACTGAGAAAACCGGCTGCCTCGCCGTGGCCTGGCTTCCTCTCGGCTCGGCCCGACCCGCTCGCGTTGTCAAGCAGGGCGAGCGCGGCGCTGCCGGCAATCACGGTCCCTGAGCGGCGGGGGGCTCCCCTCGGCCAATCAGCCGGGCGCGCCCGACCTACGGCTGCTCCGACCGATAGTGCCTCGGAACCGCTGGGTGAGGGGTCACGGAAATACCCGAGCGTTTCCGAACGCGGCGCCACCCTGACGGGAGCGTGAAAACATCTCTACGGAAATAACCGATGTTTTCCGAAGACAGGTAGCGTTCGGGAGAAGAGAACGAGGTGGGCCGGCCGATGGGGGGAGGAGAGTTACGGAACGAGCCGATGTTTGCCGAAGGGAGAGATTGAAGGGCGTTGGGCTCGGCGAAGGCAGCCGATGTTTCCCGAAGGCAGAGTCGCCCGAGAGCAAAGGGGACAGAGGGGACGGAGCGTGTCGGAAAGAGCCGAAAAGAGCCGACGTTAACCGAGCGCGGCGTCGCCCGAGTTTCCCGGATGTAGTTGGAGGAGCGGCGGCGGCAGCGGTGGCGGAGGGCGCAGCGGGGGGAGGAGGTGGCCGCGGCGGCAGCAGCAGCGGCGGCGGAGACGGCGGCGGAGTTCGTGCTCCTGGAGTGTCTCAGCGCGCGCGGGGCCGAGTTGCTGGCGTCTCCCCTCTCGCTGTGCGCGGAGATGGGCCCGTGAGCGCTGCTCCCAGCCGAGCTGCCTGAGCCGCCCCCTCCCTCCCTTCCCC
>JANIJG010009897.1:26991-47196 GCA_024611175.1 Megaceryle torquata
TTTTTTTTTTTTTTTTTTTTTTTTTTTTTTTTTTTTTTTTTTTTTTTTTTTTTTTTTTTTGGGGGGGGGGGGGGGGGTGTGTTTTGTTTTTTCCTTGATGCACCTCTGTGGAAGGTTTCCAACAGCAGTCAGTGTTAAAAGGTCAAAGGTATAAAATCTGCACCAGAAGCAGAAAAGCAAAACACCAGTCCATTGCTACCACTCCAGGTCTGTGTAGATATACCAAGTGTCTGCTACATAAAGATTACGTACTATGGAAACCCACAACCTCTGGAGACAAACTTTTACCAAAAGAAATCCAAAGAGACTTGTACTGAATGTTGCTGAACAATATGTTGCAACAGAATAGTTCTTAGGCCAAAGTGAGACTCCTCATGTAAAAATACAGTGATCCATAGCAAGTGAAAGTGTTTTACATGCGCTTCACTTAAGTTACAGTTAAATAATTTTAGTCAGTTCTCCTTAAGTAGGGATCTTTGACCTATGGGTGTTTTCAAGTGTTTTTTAAAAGGATATTATAAGCATGTCAGGAAAATATTCCAAAACCACACAGCTACGGCAACCAGAACTTTGTGAAGGAAGAAAAATAAATAAATAAATTTAATATATATATATAAATAAATATATATAATGTGTGTGTGTAGATGGATATGTATATAGGCATATATATATATATATCTTTCTCCATCCCAATGGCTACTTTACATACAACTTACTTGCTCTTTCATTCCAGATTTAAACAATTTCACATTTAACAGCACAACATAAACATCTGCATTCGCTCTCTATACCTTCTAAGACATCTGTTCCTTCCCATCCCCCCCATTAACAGCATAACTAGAACGATCAGTAAAGGACAGTAACATACATGTCAATATGAGAACTTTTCTAAAAAAGTATTCTGAGACTAACGCTACTAGAAGTGTACTGTTATCTGTAAAATATATCCATAATAAAATATATCTAATTTTTTAGGCTTCTTCTCTGCTAAAGAATTATTCATAAATATTTCTGAATACTGGAATTTTGGTATGACCCAAAAAGATACATGATTTATATTTCTTGTAAAATTATAAATCCGGTATCGTTTCCAAGAATTTTTCCTATTGCACTGTTATAGGAATTCATAAAGAAATTTGCTAACAAAAATCTGATGTCTTTAATAGTAATAAAGACTACAGCTGGACCAACATTTTTCCAATATTCAAGCATGAGTATAAACAAATATTTCTAGAAAAAAAATTATTAAAGTTTAGATTAAAGCTTGTACACAATGAGGTATTGCAACTCTGACCTACTATGGTACTAAAAAGTTTATCATGTACCATGTAGCCTGTTCATCAAACTCGATAACAGCTTGCAGAATACGTTTAAATTCTATCAACAAAGTACAAAATGACGGTCTCCTCCTTAAATGCTTTCCAGTTAGAAGTGACCCGTTAATAAAACAGTAGCACATTATTGAGACAAGTGGTCAGTCTAAGGAAGTGTTCCATCTCTAACACAATCATCAGGAAGTACATGGACAGCATGTGAGCTTTAGTCACTTATTATATATATTTAGTCACTTACTGCTCCATTTTGCTCAGACTTCCCTGCCATTCACAGCTGCTAAAGTGCACAACCCTGCCTACTCCACTTGCATCTGTTATGGATTTGATGCGCAGACATTTGTGTTTCCAAATCTGCTAGTACTATCTGCCTCAATGATCCTTTGTAAGAACTGCTCATGTCTGCCTCTCCTGTAGTTTGTTTTCCATGATTTAAATCAAACTTCCGTGAGCTTTCTCCAGTTTTAATATTGCACAACTCATCGAGTAACAGCTCTACAACCACTTTATCTGCTGCCTTTGTGACTTTGTAAGCATCTACCACTTCCAGCTCTAAATATCCATTTAAGTCACCACTTTTAAGAAGTCTGATTCTGCAGCTCCTCTAGGCTTTTATGATAAGAGACCAAAACTGCATATGGTTGAGAAAGGGAAACTAACACATAATTTTAGGATGAGCAAGAAGAAGAAAAGATAACACCATTGTTATCTTTCAGAGTCGTTATACCATTGCTGTATTAGGGGGAGGAATCAGGCATGGACAGCTCTGATAAAAACGAGGAGGGGGTTTAAAGGTCTGCCAAGCACCTACAGAGCATGCACAAGGGACCAGGGTCAAAAGTTTAGCCGTGAGGAAGACGTCTTACTTCATCCTCAAGACCCCTGACGACCACCCCCAAAAAGTACTGCGCCTGCTCAAAGGGGAAGAGACCTCATCTGCATGAGAAGCGGGGATAGATAACGCATATGTATAGGCACATTGTGAAACCTATTGAATATGAAATGTTTAACTCTGTAAAAGCTGCAGGAGACTGCCTGAGGCACGCACGCTTGTGGTGGGGCGACCCCCTGTGCGTCCGGTGCTGAATAATCAACCTACGTTATAACTATCCTAGCTGAGGAGGCTGATTTCCGCAAGTCACGGTACCGATCACAATGGCAGGTCCCACGTTTCTTACAATGACACTTCATGTTCATTCTCACTACCTTCCCTGATGATGAACAAAGTTTCATCGGGATTTGCTGACAGCTGCTACTAATAACAGTTTCAGCAAACCATCAGTGGCAGTTCCAAGAACTGCAAGTCAAAAGGTCATGTCTTTACTTTCCAGCAGCTTTATACAATCAGTAAAGTAAGATCCTGGTCACTCTAAAGTCACACTGAACATGTAAAACATGCAAATTGTCAAAGTAAAGGGAATAGGAAAGCCTGTAAAATTAGGAAATGGACAGGGCTGTTACCAAGAGCAAACTCAATATTCAACAGTTTCAGCTTCCATTCTACCCTACATTTATCTGGGCTGAAATAACACAATGTTGATTGAAAAAGCTGAATGCATCTCTATATATTATGCGAATTTCACTTAAAGGCTCAAGTACAGCAGGCAGGCTCACATACAAAGCCTCCTAGCAAAGACAATGCAGGAGGATGTTAAAAATGGCATATTCATGTTTAGAAGGGGAGGGAGTTTCTTCCTGGAGAAACATTGTGGAAACTGAACTGCAGAAGCAGCATACCATTTCACCTCAAGTCCCTCATTTGAGAGAAGTACAAAATAAAATGACTTGAGTTTGTGTCTCCTATATCACAGGTAAGTAAGCGTCCTTGAAAATTCTGCAGGAAAACTTAAGAAAAACTTCAAATGTCTCAACTTTATTGACAATGCAGTGGTTTTATTGCTTGTGTACTTGAATAAAGCTAGTCAAGCACAACAGTTTCCTACTCAACAGTACAGAGTAGCCCAAAATTAAATCATTACAGAAGATATCAGAGGATATTACTGATGAATAATAGTGAACACACTATTCTGATTAATGGGCCAATCATGCCTGACTTTTTCAGTGTAACTCATTTTCTTAATAACTGGAAACGGAGTACTCAAAAATTTCAACAACTTAAACCCGCACACATACACAAAACAGCTGAACAAACTGTGTGCTGTATGAAGAAGGGGATCTACCATAAAGATTCTCATTTTGATTTGTGGTGTTCTTTCTCTTCCATCCAGTATATGACTCACAGCTTTAATGAAGTTTAGTAGCAAAGACAAACATAATTCACAACAGCAATGAACATTAAAGGCCCTTTCTTTAAAGAATGCATGTTTATGTCTCAACGGATAGTACTGGGTTTTTTCAATCCTACCGTTAAAGGGTGTCAACAAAACATTTTAAAGCAAACCTACAAAATAGGTGGCCCAAAAGGTAATTATCTGGACCACTCATTTTCCAGACAGATGATGCATACAATCTGGAAGCAGGCAGTTTTCAGCAAGTTGGTTCATTGTAAGGCAGCGAAAAAACAGAACACAAAAAAAAAACTAAAGGAAAAAAAAAAATATCTGAAATCTGGGAAGCTTTTCTCTTTGGGAGGGAGCAGAAGATGACCAAATTAGTGCTACCTCTAAACCACAAGGAGTAATTAACAAGAAAAAAACCCAACAACAAAAAGGAGACCCTGAGGTACACCAGAAAGGAACGCAGGCCACACTGCTCACTATCAGCTGTGGCACAGCACTGCAGAGCTTTAGCAGCCTGCTCATTTGTTCAAATCATGCACCCTCATTCTAGAATATGGAACAGGATTTTGAAACAGCTTGTGCAAGGCTTTTCCCTAATCATTCATTCTATGCATTTGATGCAAGTCAGTTTTGTGACTACAACTCTGAAGTTTCAATTAAGAGCCCTAAGGCTTCCGGGAATTCTTTAAAAATACCTTAAGTACTGTTTCCTTTAAATTCCAAAATATGACAATTGATTCAAAATACTAGGAGCGAAACAGATAATTGGCCTCAGTATCACCCAGGATTCTTATCTCAATTGTTTCACACTTTACCAAAGGCATCACTCCTCAAAGATGACAACTGTTAACTACACTATTACCAAAGCAATGTTTAAACATGAGCTTGTTCTACTTTAAAAAAAAAAAAAAAAAGCCCCTTATTTTCTGCAATAAGGAGAGAACCAATACTGTAAGTACCCTCTTGTCAATAACTTTTCCTCAAGGCTGCTGTACCATAACCTTTTCAGATTAATCAGGGAAAACAAAAACATGTTTAATAATTCAAGCTACATACACATCTTTAACAAGGACATGATTCTGACCTCTCCTACAACAATAATCAGTCAACCTAGGATTACTGTCAGAAGGTAAAATACTGTTGAAAAGGTAAAATGAACAAACTATGCAAATATGTTAAGTTACCACACAATAGTTGAGAGACCAAAATTTTTCTTTTAACAGAAAGCTACTTTTTGTAAGGAGGAAGATAACAAATCTCTGCCAAGCACCTTGAACAGTAACAAGAAAAACAGGATTACAAACAGAAATAAAGTAATATACAGGTTATCAACCAGATTTTGTTGTGTCCACACTACTCAAAGTTTGCAGGTTTGTTTTCTAAATCATCCTGTTCATTCCAGACACAGTTGTAAGAGGCACAGCCAAGGACCAGGTTGGGAAGTGACTCAGTATCTAATGTTTTTGCTATAGGGTAATTAAGGAGTAAGTTAGACTACATCAGTTTTAAGCTAAACTTAGCCTACAATAATGGAAATAATGCTTAAGTGGAATAAACAAATGTTAAAATGGTAATATATTTTCCTCTTTCACTGTAAATCTCAAAGCTGTAAGGCATCGTCATCCTGATACGTGCTGTGAGCCCCAGCTGTGTAAGTCTGAAATTACTTCAGCAGCACAGAAGTTAGTCATTTTCCTTAAAAACACAGCTGGCAAAGGAGGCACCCATTTTACCAAAATCAGCTCACTGTGACAGTACTTGTCCAGGAAGTGGGATGCTTAAACTTGAGGCAGCTCAAGCCCACAGTTGTGGCTGTGCAATAGCTCAGTTTCAAGTAGGAAGAATTGGCAGTGCCTCTCCAGCCTAACAAGATTTGTTTTTTGGGTTGTTTTTTGGTTGTTTTGTTTTGGTTTTTTTTTTTTTTTTTGTTACTCATAACCTTTTAAGATTAGTTTTCTTCTCCGTTTAAAAATGGCTTGCTTAACGTGGGTGTACTGGTATACGTGCATTTTTTCATTCCCCTTTCCAAAGTAGCTGACACACCTAAAGTGTAGCAGGAGGTTTAAGGCTATGAAACTTGACACATTCAAAGCTAAGGCTGTAAACGAAGCACTGAGGTTTCACAAAGTTAGGTGTGATGACATTACCAGTTGCCACATATTCCACGTTTTGTCAACACTGTCACGGGGAAGGAAGTTTCATAATAAGTCCAGAATTAGCCATTTGTCAAAAGTACCTCATTTTCCCCATCTAGAAGACTGCTACTAGTATTTGGTATTAACATTTTTTCTGAGATTATCCTGATGTGATTCCTACCACATTTTCCAGATACGAACAAGCTAAGGGAGTGCTTAGAACTCCTCTTTTGTAAAGCAGCATGAAAAGAATGTCTAGCTTGACTATATGACAACTGACTTCCACTAAGAACCCTGCTATCTGAAGGCATTTTATTCCTGTTCCTGAGCTTCTGCCTTTTTTAATAGAAGACTTACTAGATGTGGCATGTACATATGCCACAGCCTGAAGCTGTCCTTTTACATTACATGACCTAATGTCACTGCACAGATCAGGTACATCTCCCTTTTGGCTTTGTGCACCTTTCAAGAACCTGTAAGTCCCAGTTTCTAAGATAGGCTCAGCCATACTGTGTGATCTGGTATAGGTGATCTTGCTCTGGCAGGGGGGTTGGAGTGGATGATATTTCGAGGTCCCTTCCGGCCCCTGACATTCTGTTATTCTGTGATACCAACAGCTTGCTGGCACCAGAAAGGACAGTGCTGTTCCTACCCTCTCCTCCTGCAATATCCTCATGCAGACTCAATCTTAAATTTTGGCCTACCAAGACCTTTGGAGATAAAGCCAAGTGGAACTACTCAGGTATATTTTTTTCTGGTTCTTACAATTCTTTCTTGTTCAGTACAGTAGAAACTGGTGCCTTATATAACTAAACCAATTTGTGTGCAAACTACATCATGTCCCTTTGCGTCCATGCACCACAACCTGTGCCCACATGAAGAACCAGAAGACTACTGTAACCTGTTACCCCTGCTGTACCACTGAAACAGCATTTCTTCCTGTGAATCAGTTGCAGAGATGGGTGTTACAACTGCGGCCCACAAGAAGCAACTCAAAGCCAGTGATAACAATACATGAAATTAAACCACCTTGCTTTAAATTTATGAATAGGAACAGACAGAAAGGATTGCACCTGTATGGTACCTCATACCTTGACTTAGGAGAAACATACAAAGAAATGTGAGGTTTATTTCCTTGATCATATAAAAAATGAAAATATTTAGAAACTTAATTAAAAATATTTTTTAAAGTTAAAATTTATAACTTTTTAAGAATTAACTTCATCAATACTGTAGCTACAAACACACCTCAACATTTACAGTTTTATTCATTTAGGGTAGGATTCTTCATAAAAAATAGGGAAAAGTGCCTATAAATATATTGAAGCTATTCTTTCAAAAAAACCCCAAACTATCCACTGTGTTTAATAAACAATTTTGTCCTACGTAAAGAAGTCACAGAAATAAACTCAAAATTTAAAATTTTCATTATTGAAGTTAAAAAAAGCACCAATTAGGATGCAAGGACAGCTCATAGTTTGAAAGTGTCATTTACATCATTTCAGAAGATCCTCATTTGCCCTTCAGAACTATTAAAGGTGTATGTTAGGTGTTCCATGTGCAAAAAGCCAGTGCACTGAAATTTTTTATCTTCGGTGATCTCTCTATCACTAAAAATATCAGTGCAACTAATCGCAAGCAATTAACAGTAACGCTAATCACTTAATGCATCTTTACTCGATATTTTACAGCATTATAAACATAGTCTTTAGGTGCTTTGTTTTATCTTCCAGTTAAAACATCACCAAATCTGTGGAAAAAACAAATTTCCCTAAGCTAGCTAGTTCAATCTGTTCAGTAACACCAATTACATAAGAGTTCTCCGGAGACAGTAAATACGATAGAAAATACACTAGATATAAACTAGTTATTATATCAAAAGTGTAGAACAAACAATATTTGGGGGTTTACTTGCCAATCACTATTAGGTTCAGTCCTGTAAAAAGAAAGGAAGGAGGAAAATATTTTTCTTGCTGCATATTTCCTGTATAGATTGACTTTCATGTCTTTGAGATCTACAAAGACAACTTGATTTTGATTAATTTTTTTAACCAGGTAACATTGAGAGAGTAAAGAGTCAATGACAATGGAGTTAAGATACAGAAAATCAAGGCTAATTGCAGATAACCATAAAACTATTTACAACACATACCATCATGCAGGCAGATGCACTGGAGTAAGTGGTTACAGTAGCAATTTTCATCTCACAGCCCTGTTTCTGAAAAGCACACACAACTACATCCACAGATTCACATGCCGTCAAAAAAAAAAATCATAATAGTGCTATACTATAGCAGGCTGCCATCTCAGTCTTACATCACACATCACTTACAAAGCCCACCAAACCCAGGCGCTACAACGGGGCGACAAGTTCAGCAACATCCATGGGTACTGCTTCCTTAAGCTCCATCTGTCCTGGTTTGCTACCTAACCCATTTTACTACTTAACTATCTAGCTCTGGCTACCCCATAAATCAAAGACTGATGATGACCTGACCTCAGACTGATGAAACAAAGCTATAATCAAGAAAGACTGGGGGAGTGGTGAGCTGATTATAATTTTTAAGCACTTCAGCATGTCCTGCAGCCTTCAATGGGATTTCTGTGCCTAAATCACTCATATGCATGTGAAGCTTCCATCATGACTCAGTTATCTGGAAGATCACTTTGCCCTTTTTTTTCTGTGAAATCTCAAGTTTTAATACTTAGCTGCTCACCCAGTTTTATGCACTGCAGAAAGAGGCTGTGTTTCTTTGTTTCAGTTTAGATTCGCAAAGCACCATTCAAACCACTTTTTCTGCAAACAAGCTTAATTAAGAGTAGACATTTCAGACAACATAGCAATACGCAAATTAAGGTCAGATGATAAAGAGCTAAAAGGTAAAAAGGATCAGAAGAACAACCACTGAAGATTTTTTTATTATAATTTTCCTAAAGTTGATGCCACAGTCCCCTTATCCAACAACAAGGAAAGAAAAAACACAACAATATGGAAACAACACAACTGAACTGACTGCACCTGTAATAAATGTAATGTAATAAATGTAAAATTTAAGACACGTTTACCAACAGTATTGCAGAATGCAAGTTACTAAGGAAAAAAAAATGAAGTAAAGCAAGACAATAAAGGTTGGCTAATTTACTTTTGATGTCATATTCCTGCAGGGAAGCATGACAAATTCTTACCCATCAATTAGTTGCCTTTTTGCCCTATGAAGAGAGGACAGAAAAGGAGGGACAGAAAGCAATACAAACCCCATGCGCCCGCAGCAGACAGTTACGTAACGCTGACGTACAGCCTGCTCTGCTCACAACGCTTACTTTGCTACAATTCCAAGAATGAGCCTTTAACAATTGCCTGGTTTGAACGTTTTTTAACTGCTTTATAAATAAAATGCAGACACACAAGAAAGAAAATACAGGATGGAGCTTTAGTGGCATTCCTGACAGCAATAAAAAACAAGAGAAGCTGAGGGTTAGCTTTATGATCAGACATTTTCTGTTTTATAAGAAGTCATAAAACTGGCTAGTTGTGCCAAAGCTCAAAACTAAATTGCCTGCCATTTTTAAAGTCTTTTAGTTTAACTTGAATAAACCACAAATGAAGAGAGGTAGCACTGAGATAGTGACATGAACTTCACTGAAGTGCTACTGTCACTGCCAGGTACAGAAATGCAAGTCAGCAATTCTTTCAATAGTAATGTTTGCTTATAGTTCTTTCTATTTAGAAGAGAACTCACCCTGCATAGAGTGAAACGGATCAGTTAGAAGTAAAGGCAGAATTGGGTACAAGTGAAAGAAAAAGTGTTTGCTACTATTCATGAATTAAAAACAAAACCAAAACAAAACAAAAACACCCACCACACACAAATACAAAACCAAAAAGACATACATACAGTGATCACGGAAGAACTGGTCATATTTCATAAGCTTAACATTAGGCAGTGGGACGTTCACAAAACTTATGGCAATATTTACCACATTAAGTCATAGTTTTCTTCTATATTTTGTCCTTAAAAATTAGGGCACAACCATTAAATCTACAATAATCTATTGCTTACTACTTATCACAGCCATATGTAAGCAAATTCATCACAACACTTAAGATCACGTGCTTGAATAATCAGGTGCTAACAGAGTAGATTGCAATTGCCTTATTCCTTCCATTCTCTGCCCCAACACATTACAAAAATCTCAATGTCTAGCAGTCAGATATAACAGAGAGAAAATAAACAACATGCTCTTTCCTATGGGACAGCAATCATTACAGTCATATTTTAATCTCTGGAGTACATCAGGGATTAAGGTAACACTTTCATTGTTACTTAAAACAATTCAATGGAACCTAATGTGCCATAATTGTGAAGGTTTCAGAGAACACTTCCCTAAAAAAATTCAGTGACACAGACTGACCACAAAGGTTAATATACATAGCAAACTGAACATGCCAACTCCTGCTGTCAAATATTAAGACGATCCCTTTTTGGAAAGCTGTGTTTAGGCAATGCTAGGCACCAGCCTAGTTGGAAGTTCCTAATCAAATATAATATAAAAAAATTAGAGAAGCAGGTTATTTGTTTATTCCATTTTACTGTGTTTTTTTCCTACTCCTTTGAGTAATGGAATTAAAAATTCCCTTTTATTTGTCTGAAGTTCTATAGCATATATATTTTTTTAAGGTCGTTTAAAACATACCCAGGTTATTTCAGGCCTCAGGGAAGACAGTGTTTGTAGGCTCTTAAGAAAACACTCTGCCAGCATTTTTGTTTTTCATTGCAAGGAAAAAGGAATTACTTTAGGACTTCTGCTGATTCCCAGTTATGGCAGGATGGCGAAGGAAAATAAGTGTGATGAAAAGCACTGACCGATAAAGCTCGTGGCGACCAACTAGCCTCCTAAAGGCATACGTCACTCCTCAGAAGTCACAGGGTGCTAGGATGTGTTTATCAGCTCTATGACAATCCCAATATAGAATGTCCAAAAGCATACAGAAATTTCCCATGGTGTAGAACTTCCAAAACAAATATCCTAAGTTTATTACAAAGGTTTTCCTATTCTTTTTTCTTAAGTCATAACCTAGGAACAATATGAATATATGTATCAGCATTTAGCTCTACATAGGCAGAGAAGTACATGTCATTACTTCTGTGGACATTAGTTTCACTGCTTAAGTTGTAACATAAAAACAATAAAATAAATTGGGATTTTGATAGAAGACTGTAGTAAGAATTTGAGTTACAGACAGTAGTAAAGATTTCAGACTTCTGTAATATACCCTTATATACATAGCAAAGCCATGAAGTACAAGGAGCTGAAGGATAAAACTTAAACTTTTGAGGAAACTGACCAATAATCAGCAAAATTTACATATTTTGAGTGCAAACAACACTAAGCTGATGATTGCAAGATTCATACAACTGACATTACCCTAAGGACTGCAAGAAACAAGCAGTACCACCAATTAGGACGGGAAGAAAACTTTTGTATCCTAAACGATTATTTCTGTAGTGAAGATCAGGAAGGAAAGAACAGACATTTAAACTGAACTCAATGTAACTGCAAAGTAGTGAAGACTGGTGAGGAAGACGGTGTGCTTGTGTGCGTTTGGGCGTGTGCACCCACGCACAGGTTTGCTGAAGGTCAAGGTCCTGCACTTTACAATCCCCTGAATCTAATCTTTAGTAAGCCAAGGTACACGTGTGTGTGTATACACACCCAGGCACACTGGCTTGAAGATGACAACACACATACATGCCTTACACCCTATGCCTGGGCCAGAGAGCTACGAGTTATTCAATAGAACAAGGCTTTAGAGCAAAAACGACTCTTCACTCCCAGGCACGTACCGATGATTAACCCTAGCTCTTCCCTTACTCGGCAGCGAGGCACGCGTGAACCGCTGTCCTGCTCCGGCTGCGCTCCCCGGAGAGGCCACCGCCCCCCACCGGTGGGGTACGCCCTCGGGAAAAACCACCGCCCCCAGACCGGCACCAAACGCCGAGGGAGGGGAAGGGGGCTGGCCGAAGGCGGTTTCCCGTACAGGCTGGCAGCACGGCCAAGGCCGGTCGGCCGCCCCCTCAGAGGCCGGGCGCCAGGGCTGCCGAGGGATGGGGTGGTGAGGAGGAGCAGCTCCCGCCGGGGCCGCACCGCCCGGACGAGGCCGGCTGTCAGAGCCCCGCCGCCAGCGGGGCAGGGGAGTGGACGGGGCCGCGCTCGGGCCCGTACCAGCGCTGGATAAACGCCAGACAGTCCCTCCCCGAACCCCGCGCGTGGGAGCCGAAAACCGGGGGCGGGGAGGGTGGGTTGTGAGGGAGAGGGAAGGGTGCCTCGGGCACCCCCTCCCCCACCTCGCCACCCTGACCCGGAGGGGAGGAGAAAGACGAGCGGGGCCTCGCCGAGGACGCCTCACTTACCACTCGGTAGCGGCTGGCGGGCTGGTGGTGATCCATCCTGGCCGCCCGCAGACACGCACAAGCGCTGCCCCAGCTCCTCCAGCCGGCCCCTTGGCCTTTCCCCCACCCGCTCGCCCGGAGCCGCCGCCGCCGCCCCGGCCCGGCCCGCCCCCACCAGGGCAGTCCCCGCCCTCTCCCCGTGACGCGTGCACCGCCGCGCGTGCACCGCCGCGCGTGCACCTGCAGCCAAGCTGCCCGGCGCCGGCGACCGTGCGTGCGCGCAGCTACTGCCGGGGCCGCGCGAGACGGTGGGCGCCATGTTGTCGCCGGCGCTGCACCGCGGCACTTTCCCCGCTCTGTCCCCTGCCGTGTTGCTCTGTGGGGCTGCTCCGTTCCGAAACGGTGCCGTGCTTAGCTGCCTGCATCCGTGGGGTAAGACAAAGGATGCGGCACCGAAGAGCTCCTTGGGACCTGGACAGTAATCTTAAGTAGGCATCTCCCTGTAACAGTTTTGAGTCATGAGCCTGTCTGCTCTCAACGCTTTTGAAAAGAGTCAAGGCAAAGCACCGGTCTCTGATTAGAAAATGGGACTTTCTTCTCTCTTCTAAAACTGTGAATGTTTCTGTGTTTGTATGGTTTTGACCTCATAGGGTAGAAACACTGAAAAACATACTCAGCTGTAGTGGCTACATCGGATGAGGTTGACTCATTTCTAGGTCCCCAAACCGTCAAGAGGTGTACCTGTGGTACGAAACTGATTTCGAAGCGGCTGTCGGTGCAGCTTCTCGCTGCAGTGGCGAGGAGTGTCTGCCCACGCAGCAGAGCGTAACTGATCCGCAGGGTAAAGGCTCTCCAGGAAAGCAGCTTCTTGCTGTCGTTAATGGCTCGCACGCAGAACTTGATCCTGCAGCCCGGCTCGTCGCCTTTATTCCAGGCTGCTCGCTGGTATGGAGGCTGAACTGCATGCAGTCATTACTGATAAGTTGAGTGAGGACCTGAGGGAGTAAACTCCCAGTATGTGTGCGTAGGAGGGTGGAGAAGCGGAGAGCAGCTCAAAAGTTTTGTTTCTAGTTCTAGATGGGAGTGAAGCTATACAAAATTAGGAGGGAGGAGGAGGAAGAAGCGTCAGGCTTTCTGTGTGCGCCCAGGACCTCGCTTGCAGCCCGTATCTGGCTGAAGCAGTGTTTACAGCCTGTGTCTGGCTAATGCAGCGGTTACTAAAGCTACTCAAACAAAACATGTTTGGGAAGTGCTGGCCTACTGTATTGTTCGTTGCATTGGTTGTGTTCTTGATACAAGAACTCTGCTTCACATCAAAAGGCCTAACAGTTAGGAAACAAAGTTGGCAGAGAAATATAGGGTAGAAATGGATTAATGTTATTATTTTTCTTACAGGATTTCCTCCTTTTTCCTCTTTAGCTCTATACATAATGAAAGTTTCTATGTTTAATTATTCTGTCTTAAACGGAAAAGTTATTAATAAAGGTCATATTGAGTTTAAGAATGATCTGTACAGGGCACTACACTCTGCTGCTATTACCAAATAGAGAGAAAATCTCTTAATTATGCCAGATTTCATGGGAAATGGAATGTGGACCATTCATATAATAGGTTTAACTTCTAGCATCTTAATTATATTGTTGGTAACAATTTCCAGAAAGTAAATGGTTTCTGAAGTGTTGCATATGACATCATCAAGGCCAAGCTGGATGGGACTTTTAGCAACCTGATCTAATGGAAGGTGTCCCTGCCTGTGTCAGGGGGCTTGGAATTTGATAAACTCCAAGGTCCCTTCTAACTGAAACCATTTTATGATTCTATGATCTCAGCCCAGGAAGATGTCTCCCAAAAAGTGGTGTACAAATCAGAAATGGAGGGTTGATGTGAAATTTTGAAAATGTCGCCAGATCACCATGTATTCTGGAAGTGTTCTTTTGTATCTCAGCTCTGTGGTGTACACTGTCCTAGAAACTCCAGTTTGGGCACTAGTTAATAGCTGCCAAACAGCATTTCAGTCTGTAAATGCTGGAATACAGTTGAGTAAGCATTTAGTAAGATGTAACTTTCAGTTTTGAACTTGTGCAAATCACTTCTTTTAAGGGAAGAAGGGACAGTGGGTGAGAACCAGAATGTCTTTATTAGAGAAGTTAGAAAAGTGCTGTGTGCAGTTCTGGGCTCTCCAGTTCACGAAGGACAAGAGAACTGCTGTAGAGGGAACAGCAAAGGGCCACAAAGATGTTCAAGGGAATAGAACATCTCTCTTAAGAGGAAAGGCTGAGGGAGTTGCATCTTTTCACTCTGGAGAAGACTGAAGGGGGATTTTATCAATGCTTCTAAATACTTAATAGTTGTGTGTCAGAAGGATGGGACCAGTCTTTTTTTCAGTGGTGCCCACTGACAGGACAAGAGGCAATGGACGCGAACATAGGAAGTTCCATCTAAACCTGAGGAGGAGCTTCTTTACTGTGACAGAGCTCTGGAATAGGCTGCCCAGACTGGTGCTGGAGTCTCTGTCTCTAGAGACTTTCAAAACCCACCTAGATGCATTCCTGTGCCACCTACTCTTGGTGAACCTGCTTTGGCAGAGGGGTTGGACTAGATGATCTCCAGAGGTTCATTCCAGTCCCTACCATTCTGTGATTCTGTGGAAATATTTCATAGAGCTTTGTAAAAAAGGTCAGTAGAGGCAGTCAAGATGTGTGTGGGGAGGGAGTTTCATACTTAAGGACAAATTTTGATAAGTGATACAACTTAGGAGATACAGAGACCCAACTTCTTTTTCTTCAATAATATTATCAGTGTACTTACATGACATCCTCAAAACAAACAATATGACTAATTTAGGCTTTAGGTGTATCCTTCCTTCAGTTATTAGTCTTTCTGGACTAACTTTGTATCTTTGTTTTTTTAAAGCTACTTAGCTTTAAAAAAAAAGCTGGACAGGAAGCAGTGTAATTGTACTGGTCGAAGGCTAAAAAAGGAAGGTTATGCATTTCTTTCAGATCTTTGTAGTTTCACACTAGTGCAATCTGTATATTTTAATTTAACTGTCTGATTCCAGAGGTTTTGGCTATGGCATAATATTAATCTATAATGCAAATAATTGGCAAGCACTAAGGCACCTTTAAATCACAGAGTGGTTGAGGTTGTAAGTGACTTCTGGAGACCATCTAGTCCAACCCCCCTGCTCAAGCAGGGACATATAGAGCTGGTTGTCCAGGACCATGTCCAGATGGCTATAGAATATCTCCAAGGATGGAGACTCCACAAGCCTTCTGAGAAACCTGCTAGTGCTCAGTCATTCTCACAGTTAAAAAAACCCAACCAAGTGCTTACTGACAGTTAAGAGGGAACCTCCTGTGTTTTATGTTGTGCCTATTGCCTCAGGTCCTGTTGCAGGACACCACTGGAAAGAACCTGTCTCTGTTCTCTTTGCATCCTCCCTGCAGAGTTTTGTACACAATGATGAGATCCTCCCCGAGCCTTCTTTGCTCCAGCCAGAACAGTCCCAGGTCTCAGAAACTTTCCTCATGGGAGAGATGCTCCAGTCCCTTCATCATCTTGGTCACCCTTTGTTGGGCTTTCTCCAGTATGTCCACGTCTCTCTCGTACTCTCTTGTACAAAATACATATTGAATGTGAGAAATGTATATTTCAGAGCTGTTGGGACTTGATTACTTAGATGAACACGTCACATCATCTAAAAGACTTTAATACTAGTTTTAGTATTTACTTTTTAAGCTTAGCCTTCTTAAACCTTAAGGGTCTACAGTGACAGTAATGGTTAGTACTGTTTTCTGGATCCTGCGATTAAGCTGTATATTGTAAAAGATATGCATTTAAGGAAACATAGTTTTCTAAATAGCATGTAAACAGAAGAGTGTCAAAATGATTTTAAAAATAAAGTATTGCTTCAGATTTGTATAAGGAAAGAAGAAATTTAATTGCTGTTGGTCAGCCAGTTTACAGCAAAACTGCTGTAAACTTTGCTCCACCATGAAAATAAGCCAAGAAAAGAATCTTCTAGGTAATAATGGCTGTTGCAAGCTCAGTTCTGTGAAAAGTTGACTTGAAGGATGCGATCTGAATTCAGACAAGTCTGAACACAGTTGCACAAAGGCAAGCAGTACATGACTGAGCAATTTTCAACTTGTTTTTCAGTCATTATTCAATCAGTGAATAAATAAGAATGCACTATGTTTAACTTTTCTGTTCTTCACCTGTGTAAGCCTATTCAAATTCTTACAGTTTCTGATGGAACTTACATAATAGGTAGATTTCAGAACTAGGTTAATTTTATTTTAATAAACATACATAAAACCAATACTGCATGTTTACATTATTCTACAATTTTGTATTCTTTTAAGGAAATATGCTTACTGTTTATTTTGCTTGCTGTACCATATAAAGAATTTAGAATAAAACCTGTAAATTTCTATCCAATAACTGAATTTATAAAAATATCAATTTTTGTAGCTTCACTTTGCAAGCATTGGTTTTCAAATCTCTAATACAGGTAATGTCAGTGGGAAATAAATTGCTTTTTCCAAATGTATATCTGATTAAATTAATGTACCTAATCTACTCAACAGCCTGAAACCAGGCTGTGAATTTACTGTGTTTATTTTCCTCACTGTTTTCAAGCTCTGTTTATAAAGCATTTATTTTTAATTCCATGTTTTTGGTTATGTAAACTGCACAAAGCTCCTGATCTTCATGCATTTAGATAACTACTTTAAGCAGGATGTTGGTTTAAATAAACCACTGGGACTGAATTTCTTAGAAAGAAACAGCAGGAGGCTGGCTTGGTTTTCTCCATCTTTTCTTCTTTTTTAGGCAACATAGGCAGTGCCAGAGCCATCGTTAACAGGAACACTGGGCTACTTTTAAGATTTGATAGCTGAATACAGATGTACTAGTACATTGTTGTTGTCTTTGTTCAATGTGTATATGCATATGTATAGTCTTGAAGATCTCATTCTTGGAAATGTCCAAATGCCATGTGGATATATCTGACCCAGCTTTAAATACTGTTACTGCAACACAGAGCTCAGGGTGGGAAACACCTCAAATATTTGCCTTGGTCCAGGATGGATTTTGCAGTCTGCACAGATTTCTGTAGTGCCACAGCTATTTCCTGTTGGTCACAGAGACTGTTTTAAACTAGTTGAGGTATATCCTGACTCTGCATAGCTGTACTTGTTTAAATTGTTATCATGGTAATATCCTTATGTCCCTGTTGTCACCCATACATTAATTATCTTCACTGCCCACAAGCATGGTTAAAGCAGGAGACCACAGAAATGAAGGAACATCATCTGCCAAACAGACATAGATACGTTTCAGGCAAATTCAGGGAGCCAGTGTCCACATTAAGAGCAGAACAACTTCTTCAGTATAGCTCGATACTTTTGCAGAAAAAAAATAAAGTGTGTGTAAGCAGCTGCCACGGTGAGGTGATCACTTAGCCTGGTTTGTGGAGTGAGCTATGAAATCAGAGGAAATGGTAGTCCCTAAATAAAGGCTGAGGCGGTATGTGCTTGTCTCTTGGAAAGGAGTCTTCAAAAAAAGTAATATTTCCACATAATGTGACACAAACTGGATGTTGTTCTGAAGAATGAATAACTGATGATATTTCACACGTAGACAGAGGAGGGTCTGACATTGTATAAGAAGGATCTGCTAAGTCCCAGCTCCTTGGAGTGGCACGTGTACTTCGAAAGAAGTCAGCACAAAGCAGAAGAATCATAAGACTAAACATGAGACTTTATGCTAGTTTGAAGTTACTCTCTTTAAAACTAGCTTCTCTCCTTATAACTCTGTTTTGAAAATAAGATATAATCATTTAAATATTTGTGTGTAAGAAACACCAGTGGTGGGCACTACCTAAGAAATAACCCACATAATAAAACCAAGAAGTAATTACTGTTTTTCCAAATCTATATGGTATAGAATGAGGTTGAATGGAATGTGCAAGAAGTCAGGCAGAGTTGATGAAAGTAGAAATAGAGAATAAAGAATGTAAATACACCAGACTTTTTTTTTTTTTTTTTTTTTTTTTCAGGCATTAATCTGAAAGCTATTTTGGTTTTAAATTGGTTGTATGCAGAAAATTTGAACAGTTAAGGCCTGGATGTTATCAGAAAAGAATTTTGTTATACAATTACAACAGGAAAGACCAAGTAATAGATGCATAAATAACTCTGTGCTCTTATAATGCTAATATTGCTTTAAAATATTAACTGCAATGCCTCATCTCTGTCCTACAGGAACAGAGGGAAACTGAGTAGATATTCATGGTAAGTTCCTGCTAGGTCAGTAAATTTTATGTATTAACATCTCTCCTAACAGTTATAAGACAATATAAACATCTATTTGAAAAATGCATAAAATGAAGATGATCTTTTCAGTATCAAAATTATGCCAATCATTCAAATTAGATATCCTGTGACACACTGTCCTGCACAGTACTGATAATGGGTTTGTTCTAAATAACTTTCAGTCTATTCATCATTATATATGTTTTCTGTATATTTGGCTCCTGAGCAGGCTTTATGCCCAAATCGATTTTCTTCTATATAAAATAAAGCTCTGCATAAATTATAAACCTCTTGGATTAGGAGCCACCTTTTTTTTTTTTTTTTTAATATGTTTATAATACAACTGCATTAAAAACCACACAGTATTTCACTGTTACAGTCGCTCCCTGTAATGCTAGCTTAAGTCTCCTTTGATCCTAAGTCAGAATATAAACAAAAATAGAGCATTACCATGCCATTAACCCCCATGTCATCAACCCAACCTAGCCAGCTGCCATAGTAACTCAGCCTAAACTCTCTCTAAGGCCCTGTGCCTTGAGTTTCCTTTTGAGTAAGCGTAATGTATATTGAAAAGCCCTTCAAAAACTTTTAGAGGATTTTTGACACATCATTTTTACCCGTTGGCTAGAGATGTGAGCTTAGGTGGCAGTTAAAAATGGAATGTCACTGCTTATCTCAACAGGTAACTTGTTAAACATGGAGAAAAATGTTCTTTTTCACTGGTCTAGCATGTTAACAATCAAACAACATGTCCCACTGTCAGAACACACCATATTATTTTAGCTGGATGCAGTTCCCTAAATTTTATCCAGAAACACCTCAGGAACTAGTGATACACAAACACAGTCACATGTAACTAAAACTGCCCAAGTCTTTTCCATACTCTTGTTTTCAAAAACATGTACCTTTCTGGGGAAAAAAAAATGCCTATTTCAGTGAATCTGAGTGGAAACATCTGAGCTGACCTAGGACTGCGGTGGCAAAAACTAAAAATTACTTTTGAGAAACGATCTTCAATGACAATTTCTACTGAATCTAGCTTTTGTTCAGTTGTGGGGTGTCTGTATGTAGCTTCAGGCATGGTAAGTCAGCATTCCTGTCAGTTTTGAGGTGAAAAATACAGTGCTGTGCTTGAGTGTCTTAAATGGTGCTGGGAATGCACAGAAGTGCTCTGAAATGAGCAGTCCAGTAAGGGTTCAGTCCTGCATGTGGTTATGTGAGTTCAGATAGAGGAGAGGAGGAGTACTTACCTTGAAATATTTGTCAGCAGTGTTGCCCAGATTCATTCCACTACAGAGCAGTTAACTCATGTTTCTGTTACAGATGTCTGCATCAGACCTAGATATTTGCATGGTTTTTATAGTGGGTGGAGAAAAAAAGGCACTTTCATAATGCAATTAAATTCATTCTAAGAAAAATAGCCCCTGTCCTGTCACTGGGTACCACTGAAAAGCATCTGGTCATCTTTTCATTCCATCACTTCAGGTATTTACACATATGGATGGAATCCCCCTGAGCCTCTCTTCTTTATGCTGAATAATCCCAGCTCTGTCAAACTTGAGGGGCCAACAAGGCTTTCCCGGACTTGGTACTTATAAACAAGGAAAACATGGTCAGGGGTATGAAAGTTTAACACTTTTATCAATGACATAGACAGTGGGATTGAGCGCACCATCAGCAAGTTCACAGATGACACCAAGCTGAGTGGTTCTGTCAATACACCAGAGGGATGGGATGTCATCCAGAGGGACCTGGACAAGCTGGAGAGGTGGGCCCAGGTGAACCTC